>VWZV01007381.1:72036-133110 GCA_013397155.1 Irena cyanogastra
CCCCCCCCGCCCACTGCCCAGTTTAACCCAAGAGAAACTTCATGCCTTGTCTTTCCCCAGCAGAGACGTGTACAGTCCCTGGGCAGAGAAGTGAGTAACATATGCACTGGCAAAAAGTATTCCAGAGAGACAGGTTATGCAATCTAGTTGCTGTAGGAAATGGAAATAAATTTCTTGACACTTGTGCATGTGTGCACACTTGTAAAGTCACAGTAACATTGTACTAACAGAGCTTTTATTTAAAGAGCAGTTTTCAAAATTTTAACATGTTGAAACAAACAAACAAAGAGTGTTTACATTTTGTGTGTAAATAATATTCCCATCAGCCTTCAACTCTGAAAGGAAGAACCAGAAAGCTGAACTTGTGTTGTGGCTGGGGCTGATCAGTGGTGACATGCTAATGCTGGATGAAGGGGAACCATCTCACCAGAGCAGATCTTTCACTGTCTGTGGTGGCACTGAGCACACTCAGTGAACCACATTGTGTCACACACACAGCAATGCCAAATACGTTTTAGTACATTCTCTGTTCCCTGAGAACACTAAAGTCTGCCACTAGTACTGTGGGTGGGAAAAGGGAAAGCAAATGATATGAGCATTTTTCAAGGTTGTTGAAATCCTTATGAATCCTTGAATACAATCTGTGCTGAAGCATATCAGATTACTTTAAAAAAGCACACTACCATATATGCATTGCTTGTAGTCTGGAAGAAGCAAATGTAAAGGCCTTTTCAAGTTTAAAACCAGAATTATATGTTGTATAAATGAGAAATGAATGCTTAATCTACTTTCTCTCCCCTTAACACACAAGAGATGGAGGTTGGTTTTCTGCTTCTTTACCCCCTTGGACAAATAGTCCAATGTAGTCTTAGTGTACGTCTAAAATTTTTTAATTGTAATATTCTCCCATTTTTACTTAGTATGATTTTATTTAGTCATCTACTGGCAGTAGCATTCAGGTTCTTTGGCACTACATGGTCTGAAGGCTTTTTTACGATTTCAGCTCAGTTGCACGTAGGGAAGTGTAGAATCTCCGGAACAGCTGAGTAACACACAGTGAGGGAACGGCATTCCCCCATGGCTGGCTGCGTCCAGAAGCCCCGAGGAAAACCACCAAACCCAAATATTTACTTTAGGATAACATTAGTGCATTAGGAGAAGAAAGTCATCTCCTATAAATAGGAAAATAGACTTCTCAGTTTGGGGGGAAAAAAAATCCACCAACACAAACTCACCCAGTAACAGATAATCCTGCCTCGGAATTAGCATTTTAGTGTGTGTATATGCATTTATATATTTAGAAACAGGAAAGAGTAATAAGGAGCTGTGCCGATGAGCTGGTTTTTGTATAGAGTTGCAGGTAGTGAGCAGGGCTTGGGCATGGGGTCAGCATTAAGAGCAACCCCACCCTGAAAGGTTATTATTGCCCCTAATATCCCATGCAAATAGATTTTCTTGCTTTGGTCACAGCAGTCTATTAATTCAGCCCTCTTGTCTGGTACATCTTTATCCTCTGCAGGTTAATCCTGCCAAATTCCCTTGCTGTAGTACATGTCACACAGCATATAATATCCAACAATGCAATTTTGCTAATCCTGTTTTATCAGCTTTGTTGCCTTGTCTGGTCAATCCAATAGCGAAAAACCGCACATAAGGTTTTTGCCAAGATCTCCCTCTCTTTTGCCCCTCCACCCCCCTCCCTTTTGTATGGTTTCAATTAAGTAGTTTGAGAGCAGAACATAGCATTTGGATATCTGCCAATGTCCTTCAGAAGCAGAATGTCAAGGCACTTAATTATATAGGTCTCCCAATTCTTTCAGGCGCCCCACCTACCCAGTCAGCTGAATTTACTAAATGCAAGTGTAAAAAATCAGCTCAAATCTCCTTTTAAAACACTCCCCATGCATTAAGGACTTGAAGATGGCTGAATAGCGACATATTTATCGCCCATTATCTTAGCAAAAGATTAAACAAATGAGTAAAGACTGTCTCATTAACAGTTCTTTGTTGTCTTGTTTACTGTTTAGTGGACTCATTAACATTAATTATTAGAAGAGGAACATCAATTATTGCAATAACCTTTGTCAAGCCAAGCAAACTGACTGCTAAACAGCAAACACATCCTCGTTTACCAGTCAGGATTTGCATGGACAGAAAGAAGAAAAAGAAAAGAACCGCATAAAATCCTCAACATCCCTCTAAAGCAGGAGAGATCCAGTGTCGCTTGTTAAGTATGGCATCAGCAGCACGTCCTGCTCAAGACCTCTAGACAGAGAATAAAAGCGTGAGTAAATTCTGAGGTTAACTCCACAAGACTTGCTTACCCAGCTCTAAGTGGCGAGATGTGAACAAAGGGATCCCTACTTCCTCTGGCGCTTGCCAGGCTGTATTTATTACACTAATTATTTTAACGCAGGGAACAGCCCTTTCTCTCCCTCGTCATCAGCGCAGTGCATATGCTTGTATAAATATAACGCAGACTGCAGCATGGATTTCAGGATTCTCCATCAACACGCTGCTAGCTGACTGCTTCACTGCCTCAGGTGAAGGGCATTCTCTCAGTTGCAAGATATTATGGCTCAGGCTTTTTCCTCCTCCCTTCACCTCTTCCTCTGATTTCTTTTTCTTTTGAGAAAACCAATCCCAGGTGAAGATCTCCTCCCCTGCCCGAGCAGAGATTCGATGTTGTAGCAGTATTTTAAAGACACCATATATTTCAGCAGCTCTGGCAGGAGTTAAATGCCAGCAGTAGCACATCCATTATTTAAAATACTCTGAGGAAGAAAGCTGAGTCACACTAAGCTGGATCTGTCACCTCTGACACTGCTTCTCAGCCTAAATACAAGTGCTAGCCTGTGCCCAAGAACAGAACGAATCTTTGCAGGAGTACCCTGAGCCAAATCCAGAGGTTTAAGATTATATCCATATACAAATAGAAACAAGGGCAGCAAAGTGCTGCACTTTCTGCAGATGCTTCCACAGCTACACGCAGTGAGTGAATACGCAGATCTCTCCTTACCCCAGCCAGGTTTTAGAGAACAAACCCTTGCAATTTCTGAGCAGCTACCCTGTGACAGCTGCCCCATGCTCGGCGTCACTATGAGCCTTCCTCCTCATCCCCAGCCACAGCAGCGAGGACCAGCAACACCTTCCCCTTGCTGCCCCTCGTAGTGCATTGACTGTGTCTGGATCTCCCCACTAATTAAAATGTGAAACAATTAAGCTGTTCGCTAAATGAACGATTCTGGCCCTACAGCCTCCTGGCCAGAGAGAGAGGTCCACAGAGACAGCATAGCCCGATACCTCGGCATGAGTTTGTGCTGACAGGACAGTCCATCCGTCTTCACATCTTTGGACAGCTGTGCTTACCTAGCAGAATGCAAACATCTCTGAACTTTGCTTACTGGATAAAAGGAAGCATTAGTTTCCTATTGCATTTCCTCCTACAAGATCAATCATACACGCACGGGCCAGACACAGCATCCCTGTGTTTGTAATTAATCTCGTAAAGGAAGAACATCTCCTCTCAATTGATTGTTATATTTGTATGCAGCCTTCCTGCAAGGGAGGGAGTAGAAGAAAATAAAAGCCAGTAGCAGAATAATAATAAGCTTATTTCTTAATAAAGGCTGGTACGTGCTATATATGCACAGCAAGATGCTATTTTAGGTGAGCTGATTCTCTGTTGGAAAAATCACTTTGTAATCAATGTTGATCATTAACATTGAGGACTGCAGAATTGCCTTTGGATGTCCTGATGGTGAGACTCTGTTTGATCACAACAAAATTCAAAAGGATTTTCTAGCTTCTTTTCTGATGTTTTCACTAAAACAATACACGTGTACTTCAAAATAATCTTCCAGATGCTTTATTGTCTCTTGCTAAGTGTTATTGATGGCAGACAACCAAACTGAACACCACACAGTCTGTGTTCACTGCCTGGTTTGCTTATAGGAGACTCCTTCCCACCAACACATCTGGTCATGAAGGACATCTCATTCACATTTTCCTTACTGTGTATGGGGATGTTTAAAACCCAGACTAAGGAGATATTTATTAAGAAACCAACAAACACCCCCACAGCACAACCTGCTAGATCATCCTCTTCATGGAGAATATTTTCCTGTCCTCTCAGAGAAAGAAGTGTGTGCAAAGTTACTGCCCTTCTGAGGCCGACCAAGACTCAAATTAGTGGGCAGAGGGAATCAAATGCACAGTGTTTAAAAACCAAAAAGGGTAAGTAAGTGCTTTTCAGCAGTTCTGAGGACCCAGGCCTGCCTTATTTCTACTGTTTTAGATCCATCTGTTTCATTGCACAAAGTGCACTGAGCTCACTGACATTTACACTGGGCCAGAACATTCTTTATAATGAGAAAATAAATAGTCTCTGAGACGTGTTCAGATGAAACGTACACTACTGATAGGCACCATACTAGTCTAGGGTGCTGCTGCCCATTTTGATTTAAAGGAATAATATGAAGATTTGCTTGCTGAATGCAATATTGAGACAAGTCAGCACCCTCTTCCCCATTAGGCAATCAGCAGCAGGACAGAACTGCTACCATTCATGACAGAGCTCACTCCATGGTACTTCACACAAGCTGCTTTACAGGGTCTAATGCTTATATGATCAAATATTCAGAAATATTGAATTGTACATGTCTGAGAAAAAGGCATCCATATATTTTAGGAAACTGATTTACAGCAATAGAGAACAGCATCAGTATAATTGCACTTTAAAATAGAATGCAGGTGTGGTATTATCTCCCTGACTGCCAACATTGCAGCCTCATCTGCAAGGCCTGTGATGATCTGGAAGCATCCTTCTTCCCATGAGCATCCTACCATTGCATCAGGTAACAATGCAGTCCTTGATAAATGCTCTGCTGTGGTACAGCCTCTTTCAGGACAGAGGCTGATCATTTTTATTTTGTACTGCTACTTTCTAATTTAAACATCCTTTATCTCCACAAAAATGGAGGTTTTGCCTCAAAGGAAAAAGGACCTCAAATATCCACAAAATACCTAAGTGTACCATTTTCTTTCAGTGGACTCAAATTATGCAATCTTCACTTGGATATATATATGATTTTAATAAAGAATTGCATGCCAAAACATCCATTTTAGAATTTCTTTATCGGAAAATACATCTATGTGGTAACAAGTGAGCGTTCATCTGGGAAATCTACAGCCCATTACCAGATTGCCTGTTCACTGTGTATAGGAATAGCCAGCAAAACCATGTTACAAATCATTGCTCTGAATCCTCCCACTTCTATTTATCTGCTCCCTGCACGACAGAGGGACAGCCCTTGGACCAGGGGTGCTGGCATCTAACCTGAAGTGATGGATGCTTCAGGAAGAACATCTGAGTGGCCAGCATCTCAACTCTTCCTCGCTCCCAGCCACAGCAAAGAGCACCAGCAAAGAGATTTCCATAGCTGCGAGGTGAGCAGAGGCTCAAGGCACGTGAGTCACTCTTAGGAGGCCTCCTCTATGCCCCTTCTTTACCAAAAAAATCTGGATGAAAAGTGTAAAGAAGCTGCTTGCAAACACTGATCACTATAATTAAGGCACTGTTCAAACATGCAGTGTTTGTTTGTTAAGGTGCAAAGAAGATACAGTCTGGGCACAACTCACTGGCAATGTAAAATACAAAAGTGGTACATCCTCGACTAAAGGACATATGGTAAGCCCAGGGCTGGGTACTGAGTGTTAACCTCTGCCTCCACTGTGTGCCTGTTTAACAGGAGACTTCAGACACTTAGCTGACTTGGAAGTTTTGATGCCTTGCCAGTTGCCTTGAGGCTGCAAATCTTAGAAGATGAGATTTTCCTGTGGCGTTTGACTTTTCTGCCTGGAGCCCAGAGAGCTGAGGAGCAGATAAAATACAGGTGAAAGTAACCCACTACAAATGATAATTCACTGCATGTTCTAAGTAAAACTTACAGAGAGTGCAAAAGGAAGGGAATTTTCCTATTCCCATTTCCTCCACATCCGTGTGACCATCACAGTCCCTTGCCCCTACATATACTGCTCTCAGGTCTGGAAGACCAGTAAATGCAAATCATTCTTCAGGAAAAGAAGATCCCAAACTCCTTTAAATTCTATCTGCTGTTTGTTACGCTTTTTTTCACAACTAGCTACCCTTCTGTTGCCAGACCTAGAGAGGTTGGAGACACACATTTCTCAAAGCCGGCAGGAAGACAATAACAATTAACAGAATTATTCAGTTCTGTTGAAGCCAGATAAAAACCACGATCTGCATAAGAATTCAAAATTATATCCCTAATGAAATGTAGTTTCTGGTCCCAGATATTTTTCCCTAAAAAAAAAAACATCAAAACAAACAACCAAACAAAACCAACCAACCAAACTCCAAACCTTCAAAAAATCCCACAAACAAACAAACAAACAAAATGGAACAGCCCAAAGCAGCTCCTAAGGATAAGTATGCAAAAGCTTCCCTTTCCTTTGCAGAGTCACAATACAACCTATGTTAGTGCAAGCCAGCTGCATAAAGCCAACCCCTCTTTTGTTATCAAACCAGTGAGAAAATGTGAATCAAAGTGGAAATACTTCAGAGATTTCCCATTAAAGCTGCAAACTTGACAGAGAATCACATATGGTCAGTTGTACCACACACACAAAGTCACAGTCCTAAATCCAGCTGGTCTCCTTCATCAGAACAGGATGTGTCTGTCTAGCAGTAGTCACTGAAAGAGTGAAACAATCTAAGATCTGGAAGATAGCAAGCTGGAAGGAGGCATGTTTGAGGATTTCAGTTTAATTAACAGCAATAGATTTTATTATCCTCTGCCTCCAGTTTTGCTCTTAGTTCTTTTCATATTTGCTCTCTATTAATGAACAAAATATAATCAGGAAAACTAAGCATAAAAGAGTTTAATTAAGCTTTTTTTTTTTTTGGGGGGGGGGGGAAGCCCAAAAAACCAGAACAAACCTGCAACAAAAAAAGCAAGATCACCGTGTATTTCGGATTCTTACTGTACAATATTCATGTCTCTATGGGGGTGTGTGTTATTATGCCACTAATTTGTTTAACACAAACAAGAATAGGCAACTGAAGATGAAAACCTGTACCTAAAGACATGGCTGACAAAACATACTCATATGTGCAAATAGGATGCTTGGGAATAAAGCTAAGCTGGGGTTATTTGCACAAATATGAGAGTTTTTTTCCCTTCCCCAGCAGAGCTGACAATAAAAGTACTCCTGTCATCACCACAGCCTCCTGTAATGTTAACATTCATTTTTTCTGTGTGTGCATGTGTGCAGGCAGCTTTTGTTAGCATTTGTCTACAAAATCATAATAGGTGTCTTTCCTTGTGCACTGGCTTGTGTGATAGCGGTTTAAGAGACAAAACCAAGCCCTGTCTTTAATATAGTGTTATCAGAGGCATCTCCCTTGGGGAGGTGTTATGGCCATCTAGCAGACACCTAGATGAGATATGTGCTTCTTTGGAGTGATATTGCTACAAAGCATTTGAGAGAAAGAATGGATGCTTAGTTAATAGATGCGCATAATTACTAATCTGCGGTGCTCCTTAATGGGAGATTTTGACAGGCAGTTTTGAGAGGTATCATAAAGACATGCAATAGTGCTGCTGAGTTTGTAACTCATTCCCCTGGAATCCTTCAAGCTTAACTTTTATTAGGTGTAATTTTTTTTTTTCCACCTTCCATGATTATTTGGAGAACCCAGCCCATTGCTGCCCTTCCCTCCCAAGGAAGCATGTTAGAATGTGCATCCAGATTTCCCTTATCTGCACACGCTGGCCACAGGCACTGCATCACAACGGAGCAGGATTGGTTCCAGTGGAGGAGAACACTGCTCCTGTTATGAGAGAGGTTAATGTGAAGAAGCTACTACAGAAATGAAAAGGAGTTAAGGTGAAAAATCTAGGCTGAGATGGGATGTTAACACAGCAACACATCTTGGGAGGTTAATCACCCATATACTTTCTCAGGCTGAAAGTATATGAGGGACCATGTTTTGCTCTCACTGCTGGGAGCTGCAAAACCACGTGTACCAGCTGGGTGTAATGGAAAAGACCATGAAACTCAGAGGCAAGTGACTGGCTGTATTTCCCTATGCCTTCCCTCTGCATCCCCGCACGCCAGCAGAGCTGAGGGCAAGATTTCTGATTCTTGCTATTCCTGTCCTGGAGAGGCAGGGTGGCCTGATTCACTGCTCAGCTGGTTTTGCTCCTGTGATTTCAGGGGATGGCCTAGATGTGCTGCAAGGAATTAACCCCTTGCCCTCCTTCCTGCACATGCCATTTTGTTGTGAAGTGTAATATCGAAAGAAACCACTATGACAACATGTCTCGCTGTGTGTGAGAATGATCAGCACAAAGCACAAAAAGCCCAAGCCCCACTTGCAGACTGTTTTGAGTACTTTAAAGCAGCCTACATTTGGCTTTTGTCCGTCCTTCCTTTGGATTTCTGTTCTACCTGGGCATCCTGGCAGGAGGTGATCTTGCTAAAATCTCCTCATTTGCTTCGCTGTCCATCCAACATCAAAGCACACCAATGCTTTGAGCAAGCAGCCCAGAAGCTCCCATATTAACAGAGCAGAATGCTTGTGAGATCACACATGTGACAGGTTAATGTGGACTTTTTTTGAAGGTGAAATGGAGGCACTGAGGTCCAAGGGCAGCAAACAGCACGCTCCCAATCGCGGTTCACGATGAAACAGGCCACCGGGTGTCTGCGGCTTTTCGGAAGCCCTGTCATGCATTGCAAACATATTTTGAAAGGTTTTATAAACAAATCCAAAGGAGGTTATTAAATTCATCATTCTGTGTGCAGAAGGCATGAAAAAACTGTTGTGAATCGGGTGAGTAAATAGAAGTCTAACAGCAAATAATAAAATGACATAAATAATACAAAAATGATGACTAGATTGCTGTATTTTGAGTGGATTTCAGGCAGATGTGAAACAGGTGGTAATTATTTGCTACAGAGTAACTGCAATTTACTTGAATTAACGCCATAATATATTTTGGCCAGAAATCCTGGTATTAAGGCAATGTTTTCTGAACTTCTTTAGGGAAAAACATCAGTTGTGTATCAAGCTGCATTTGACCACAGTGCTTGTTTTTTTTTTTATCATCAATAAAATACAAACATTAAAGCATATCTCTAAGGTCATACAAGCAGCCAGGGCAGCAATTAGCAGGAGCTCTCAGCAGAAAATGGACACTGGCTCCATGCAAGAGCTTCCCTCCTGTGGATTTCACCCCAAATTCCAACAGAGGGGCACACCCTCTCTCCTGCTGCCATGCTCAGAAATTTCCTTCTGGGCAGCTCCACAGGCCAAGCAGTGGGCTTGCAGGGTAACTCCTGTGGCTCTGCTCCCCTCACGGACATACCTACTGCATCCCTCCTGGTTTCAGGCACGTAAACTAATTAGAATGGCGTTCCAGAGGAAACTTCCTCTTGGATTTGGAACACAATTCTTTCAGCACACAATGATGTAAAATCTTAATTTCCTTCAGACGATCCCATCAGCTGTATTAACAAATTAAAACACCAAAAATAAGAATAGCAGTGTCTGAAACTCCACTGGCAAAAAAAAAAAAAAAGGCAGCATTAAGCAAAAAGTATTAAAACTACCGTGCAAGGCACGTATTTGCTATATTTAGCTTTTTACCCTGCAGGATGATAATCCTAAAGTGGAAGGAAAAATGTGCTGAATCACTACATCTAAAAAAAAAAGGTATTCTTCTTCGAGCAAAATGTACCAGCCATGTAACACTGAATCTGAGTGCTTTTCACCCTGCATTAAAATACTTACTGAACTGAGGGAGATTAAGGAAAACCTGAGACCTCCCCAAATGCATGCTTCAGAGGAGTGGGGAATTAAATCAGACTTCATGGAGTCGGAAATTGGTATTCAAATTGTTCTGTGAAAGGAGTGCTCTATCTGTTTTGATAACCCAAAGCACCATGACCGCTGCAGGACACAGGCATTACACGAACATCAGATCCCGAACTGCTGCCTACCTTGCTCAGGAACAAGGGCAAGAGACCCAACCTCGGTGATGCTGTTCACACACATTATAATTTAGTCCTGCAAATCCTTCATCCGGTTGCGAGGTTGATAAAAATGTGGGGGGGAAAAATGCAGATCCTTGCCGTAATTTGCAGAAGTCTGGTGTATGAAACTTGTCAAACGCATGGGCAATGTGCATGAACAGAGCAAGCCTCTAAAAATGTAGGCAAATGCTGAAGTTTTGAGGACGTATTTTAAAACAGGAGTCATATTTTGTCAGCTAAAACATAATTTTACAGAAACTGTTCCTACCTTGCTTGAATACGCTATGGTACCATATGGCAATTTCCACCAACAGTGGGAATAATATCTTTTTATAAAAATAATATCCTTTTTCCCCTCAACAAGCTTTACAGATGAGTATAGGGAAAAAACCACACTTGAATTAAGCAGATGCTTATGATATTCCTCCTGGCCATATAATGTGATTTATTGAGTTATACTGCAGTCTTCGGCTTTTTAACCTGATTAAGGCTGAAAAAGAAGCCAGCAACTAAAACATTTTTCCTTTTTTATTTGTATTATATTTAGTTATGTTGTATTTTTAGTTAAATAAAGTTGTGGAAGAGTACAGAAGCTACAAGACCTAATGGCCCGGATATGTAATTAATCAGATTTGAAAAGCAAGGACCATCTATCTACATAAAACAAATAGAATCTATCCTATTAAGCTAATCCATTCAAATCACAAACCTGGCTGCTGCTGGTGAGAATATTTCGCTTGGCAAAGGTCCTAAAGGTTCTAAAATTATGTATGCTATTTTTATTTCCTCCTTGGATTGGATTAGTTACTAAGCAACTGAAGTGTTCAGTTCTCTTGGTTAACAGACATACTGTATTTCATAAAATTGGTTACTGTATAGGACCTAAATGCCCGTGAAGAAAAGATAGGATCATGGTTTGTGGGGACTATTTGCTTGTGAATGGTTTTGTGTGATGGACTGTCCCAGCTTACATTTTAAATGTACATAATTACTATCTGGGTTACAAGTTTTTTTAGAAGTTTTATGTCTAGGTTAGGTTTTTAAGAAAAGAGGAATCTCCAAGTCAGCGTCCTACTTGACAAGGGAATTTGATCACTTTTCATTTCCTAAAGATGCCGCTAAGGAATTGGAGGTATTTCATCAGTGTAATGCTCTTTGGTGCATTAAACAGAAATAGGACACAGCTTAATAAAAAGGAAAAAAAAGGTAAAAACCAGCAGGGAATATAAAGAAGATGCCCTGAAATAGCTCTCCTTTGGAGTGAGAATGGACAAGAATTCTGTCATAGAGGCAGAATACTGGCAACATCCTCTAAAGCACATCCAAAGGTCCTACCTTTAGCTGATATGTTGGTATCACTTATAAGTATATATGTTCTTCACACAAGGTCATACTAGGGTGGAAAAAGTACTTCAGGCCTCCCAGGACTATGAAGCGTGCTGCTTACTGATGCTGAAGCCCTATAAAAGCTCCATGGTGCACCAAGCTGTTCAACTTCCCAGACTATCTTCCTAGTGCCCCTTAAACAGCGTAAAATGCGGAGCTGATAGCTGATGGTTGATCCCCATGTTCTTGCTTGTTTGCTTAACCCCAGATGAAACCTCTGGCACCTAGAAGGAGTGATATGCTATCTTTTACATAAAGTTACTCTAAAACAGTCCTTGGGAAAATGTGTACCACCAGACACACCCTGGAACCTTTTCTGAAATTAAAGACCATAGACAAGTCAGCTTCCTCTCTTTCTGAGCCAGCTGATTGTCACGTTTCCACACCAATGGTGTGGTGTGGCTGTGGATCCCAAAGGTGCTCAGACACACCTCAGAGAGGCAGAGCCCACAGATGCTTCTGGGTCAGGCATGAAGGACACATACTTGTGTGCTCAGCTGCCACATCAAAGATCTTCCCTGCTCTTCTGCAGCTTGGTCAGGTAAACTGCCTTTCTTTGCAGCCTCCAAGAAAAAAACTCTGTTAAAAGTTGGCAAAACATTTCTGAACTCAGGGTGCACCCAGTACCTAACTTGCCTTGCTTAGTTGTGGTGCAGTGAGGAAAAGCCAAGCTCATGTGGAGGGGTTGCCAATCAGGGCATCTCTTCCCTCTGCAAATCCCTAGGAAATACCTGGTGAGCAGAGGGACAAGGAGAGGTGCTGGAGTGTGTATCAGTGGCACAGCTGCCTATGCCATCCGTTTGTTCTGGGCAATGTGTTTAAGCTCATACACATCAACAGACTCTACTGGATGATGCTAGAAAGTAATTTGAAATGCCTAAACAGCTACTCCATAAATCATTTGCATTCACTGCGTTCCACCTGGGCCCTCACTGTACTCTCCTTCCTCTGCTTGGCTTGACAGGCAGAGCACAAAATAGGTCACTTTCTGTTCCCTTGAATATTTTATCACTAAAAAGGGAAAAGCAAAAGGTCAGTGTTCAAAGGGATTCCTTGTCCACGTCTCTGTGCAACTTCTTCAGCAATCTGGGTAATCTGAGGACCAGACCCTTGAAGATGCACACAAGACCTCTGACAAAATCACTGCCCTCATATCACAGTGCTTTCTCCTACGTGGCTCCTTGCTGTCTCAAGGTTAATACGCACATACACACAGAAAAATTTACTTGTAGATACTAAGGCTGACCCATAACATGTACTGCACTATTCTGGAAAGTAGTTCAGGCAATTCAGTGCCTTCTTTCAACTGCAGTCTATTCTTTAAGCATCACTCTTCCACAAGTTTTAAAACAACACTTAAAAAGAACCATTAGGGATGCCTGTGCAGGTACCACTGGACTGCAAGACAAAAAATGAACTCACCTTTTGCAGCACGTCTTCACTCAAACCTGCTCGCTTAAGGACTCACAGCCTTTGCATAAGCAAAGATCTTTGCCTGAAATCTGACAAATGAGCTATTTCAGAATCAAAGAGAAGGGAAGAAAAATCCATGGCTGTGACAACTCCCGCCTCTGTTCTCTGGCCAGTTGCAGGGAGAGTGGAATTTTGTTCACTTCTGTGGTCCTATTTAAGCCCAAAGCAGGCAGGGCTTTACTAGTGAGAGCCAACAGTACAAATGCCATCAGGAACAGAGATGCTTTTTTTTCAACCAGATACAGCACCACAAGATAGGCTTCTGCATGACTCAAAATAAATGTACTTTGCGTACATTTGGGTGCAACGCACATTTAATTTAAATTCTAGGAATGTCTCAGCTTTTCTATCAGGAATTCTTGGGGTATCATCCTGAGTCAGCCGTGAGGAGGACTGCATATGCAGAGGATCCTAGAGGGTTGATGCTGGGGAAGATGGAGAAGGAGGGCGAGCAGTGTCTCAGCACCTACCAAACCAGTGTCGCCGTTTTAAATGATGTTTAAATACCAGTGTTGGACAGTGACACGAATGAAATGTACTGGTAAACACAAAACATTTAAAAATCAGTGGGGAGTTATGAGATGCTGATCTGCAGTTCCAGTAAAGGACAGTCAGCAGTGCCGGTACGTACGCTACCCTGTGGAAGCACACCAGGACCCTAACACAATGCAAAGCACAAAGCCAGTCCTTCAGTTAGCTTTTTTAGGGTCAGCTTCTCTTGCTTCACCAACCCTTTGCCTTAACATGCAGTGACACAGCAGTTCCACCCAGAGCATAATGGCTAAGCAAAGCTAACACGATTTCATGTACAGACACTGTTATACCCAAGAAATAATATCAGAACCAGTGTTTCAACACCAGAATTGCCATTCTGCAAACTACCTGTCATACCATTTCTTATAATGCTACAAGTGCACAACAAGAAAATTCTATGGAGATCCCTTTTTCAGGATGCAATCCAGAAAAATCTTGGAGCAAAGCCGCTAGGAAGTCTTCATTTTTGACATGTGCATGGTCCTCCTGACTTCAGCAGGACTGCTGACTTCCAGGTCTACTTAATCTACTGCTGAGCTTTCAAAACACTCCTTATTTTGAAGTAAAGAAATGAAGCAAGGAGGTTGATTCTTACAATTCTTACAAAGGAAAGAATTCTAATAGAAATGCCTCACCAAGCATGAACTCTTAGAGCTTCAATTTATTTTCCAATACAAGCCTATACTCCTGCAGCTTGCTCCTGTGGGCTGCAATGCACCAGTGACTTTTAGAACTTCCCCTGCAGCAGGGGATTGTCGTCATCTGCTTCACCCTTGGAGCTGGAGCTCTGAGTGCCCACCAGCAGCAATACTCAAACTACACTACCAGGAACTCAAACTGCACTCTTTCCACTTCCCAAACCACAATCATATAAATCAGGCTGCTGATTTAAGTGGGAATATTCGCAGGTTTGCAAAACAGGTCATGGGGGGGGGGGGGGAATCTTGGTTTGTAATGCCTGGAGAAGGTACATGTGGGAGAGATGGAGTTTCTTTTCTAGGAAAAGAAATACACAAGGAAACTCAAGTAAAGGAAAATGAAGCCTCGCTTCTGAATCGGGACAACCGGCTGTCTTCCTGGCACAAGTAAATTAAAGGTGAAAGCTTTGTCAGGAGCTGTGCTCTGTGGAAGACAGCTAGAGAAGAAGAATTTAAGATTTCTGGGACAGGAAGAGTCACAAGAGATGAACATTGTATGATTTAATTATCCAACTGGAGGGATAAATTAAGCTTTTGACTTGGAGTTGCATATAAAGAGAGCAATTAGACTTCTCTTTAAGAAAATTAGCATACGGTTTAAGAAGGGAGCAATAATTTAAAATGCTAGTATGAAATTGTTACTTACATGCAATGGTAATAGATCTGTATGCTAGACAGATTGAACTAGATGCTCCATTGTTTTATATCAGTATTCCTTTTCCAAAGCCAGCAGACCTGGAGCTGGTTTTTACTGTTAGATGTGCCCCAGTAAGTCCATTTTCAATGTAGACACAGCCTCCACCAAAACTCACAGAGGTTTTTTCCATTTCCAAACCCACACTGCTGTTGTGTATCTTGGATATGTATTATTCATAGATTATTAATCCCCTTAAAATAGGTCTGTGCTGTGAATCTGCTCTTGAAATGAGCTTTACATATATGCACATATGCTTAGCTTGGGTTCAGGTTTTCATGACAGACATCTGTACAACAGTAATCTGCATGAGTATTAGTCCACTCTTCTTATAAGGACACCTGTGCGTCTGCATATATCTGTATACATGCACCTTTACTCTCCAGGCTCTGCTGGCACTGCATTAAACAATTCCAGTGAGATGAAGTTGTTTCAAAAAAAAACCCTGCCAAAACATCTCCATCAAGATTCAGATTCCCCAAGTGGGTAAATCAGTATGAATCCTCGGATCAAAATCAAACCCTACCAATCTATTCTAGCTAGGGAAGAAGCCCTAAATAATTATAAAAATACTTAGTAATTTATTCAAAGTTTAAATTATTTTCCACATCAGAAGGATATATAAGCTTTTTTTCTACACTGTGCGCCAACATGCAATAAACTCTGCTCTCTGTTTGGAAACCTACCAAAAATTGTTGAGAGAGATTTCATCAGTACAGAACGAGCACTTTTGACCTCGTGTAAGATTCTGCTATGGTATTCCTATTTGAACAAGTAACAATTCTGAGGAAGTCTGTGTTTGCTCTGCTATCGTATTTCTATCTAGTAGCACTTTCCGGAGCGAAGAAATTGCTCTATCATGCGTGCAGAAGCACTTGGCTTGCACATAAAAAGTCCCCGGAGGGTTAAAAAAAACAACAACCCACCACTTTTGAAACCCTATCAACATGCACACAAATTGCACAGCAAAGAACTGGCTAGTATAAATTTGAATGCATTTAATACCAAAGTGAGGAGCAAGACAGTAACTCTGAAGGAACAATCCATCCTTTTTGCGTACCTTACTGTCAAATAAAATGTTTAAAAGAGTATTAATTTTCTATTTATGATCTTTTACCAAGCACTTTTATGCTCAGATAATTAACTTCTCCAATAAAAAAAAAAGAAAATGTATCAGTGCAGGTTTGCAGGTTTTAGTGCTTTTAAATAAGCATACATTAATTTAATTTTCATGTTTGAAGCCCTGGGATCTCAATAGTGAAAACCTAATGTGATTTGACCTCTTTTATATAGAAAATAGGTCAATGAAAAGAAGATATAACATCTGCAGCTTTACACATTTCCTACATTCACCAAGTTTTTATTGTTAGTAGTACTGGAGGGGAAAACATCAAGAGTAAACATACACGCGAAGGTATCACTGTGTTAGTCACCAGTTAGGAGCTCCATTGTGTACACACCTTCTCACTATAACACACCACCAGAAATGACTGGGATGTACATTTACAGTGAAAAATAGCAGCTCTGCCTTTTATAAATCAGATAGCGTGACTTACTCTGAGCTGAATTTCAGCTGTGAACATTTTGGAGAGTGTAAGAGCAGGAAGCATTGTGATGACTGAGGCTGCTTGGTTGGATGTCAGCTGCTGGGGTGGCACTGGCATTAATCGATGCTGATGTGGTCCTCATCTGCTCCCAGGGGACTGTTCAGTCAGGAGCAAATGTGTGTTCAGGCTGCAGCTCCCAGGGACACATCCCAAAAGCCTTGTGCCAGCAGGAACAGACCTGTTCATGCACAGATTACACTGGTGTTCTCCCCAGAATAGACCCCCCACTGATGGGCAGGAGCAAGTTTTTAGGAAAAGGAATATTTGTGCTTTTCTGTTCCTATGCTGACACTTGCTGCTTGGATAAACATCCAGGTGTTTGTTTGTTTCTTTTTTCCTTTATCTGTGCAAATCCTTGAAAGCACTGGCCTTTGGGAGCAGGTTCTTGGAACAGCTGCTCAAGATGACAGGTGAATATTTATCTCTTTGTGTGGTTTACTATGTAACTACCCTTGTCTCCCTCCCTGCAGGTCAAGTTCATATGGTCCGAGCAGCACTTCTGAGGAAGCTGTAGAGAAATGTAGGGAGCAGGCTGGGGCTGCCAGATGGCCACATTATCTATCATCTATCTATCTATCTATCTATCTATCTATCTATCTATCTATCTATCTATCTCTCAGTCTCTGGTGCCACCCCATCACACAGCATCAACTGTGAGCTCCAGTGGGAAATTAATTCTCTCCCCTGCTTCCTCCTACTGAGGGAAGTTGCCACTCTCCATTTTAAGTTTACAGCTATGCATCACCAAGCAAGCCCCAAGAAACAGGAAGACAGCCAGACTGATGTTAAATGTCTTGCTCAATGTCAAATGGCAGCCAGAAGCAGAACTGGAAATATAAGTCTGGGTTCCACATGGTGCAGACTGTAGCTACGTTTGCTAGTTTAAAGCTTGGCATATGCTTCTGAAAATGGGTGCATGGTGAAAAACACACTGGAGTATTCAATGCCTTGTGTTTTCTTCTAACAACACCACCAGTAGCACATACAGAACTCTACTCAGACTTAACTGCTTTGAAAAGGCGAAAGATCACGTTATTCCCAGGTGAAACCGAAATTACTCCTGCACCCCTTTCTACATTCAGGAAAACTGACTGAGTACAAAGTATCATGGATATAATTTAGCAAATACAGGTTGAACATACTTATTTAATACAGAATTTTTATAGCACACTGGCCCAAGCCTTTCTTTGTATAACATTGTTGGGATGCCACATGTCTCCCTGTCAATCCTCTACCTTGCTGTACATAGGAACAGCACACCTGAATTACTGCTAGCATGGGTGTGAAATATATTAATTCAGACCTTACAAAGGCAAGTTTTGGAGGTTTGTAAAAACCTGTATATTCTGTTCAACAATTAGTTCTGGCAGCAAGGCCTTTAATCCAATAAAACCTCATTATGTCAATAACAGACCCCATGCAACATGCAAATCATACAGCTTTAGTGTCAACTCCCTGCCTGGTCAATGTTAATGAGAAGGGCTGAGGGGGCATTTTCAGGGGTTTGGACACTGCTTTGCTTCAAATGCAATTTTGTTTGATTTGCCTTTTTTTGGCAGCAGCCCTTAAAAGCAAAGGGCCCCATGGCATCCCCAAAGCATATTGGGACCATTTGTGTGTGATGTGTGTTCCAAAGAGGTCAGAGCCAAGACCAGTGCAGTGGCCACTGCCTCTGGTTGTTCTCTTGAATTTTAAGACATCCAAAGCAGGACAAATTCATTTTGCCTTCCAGCCGGTTCCCGCTCACCCCAAGATCACTAGCCTCTCCCCTCATTGCATCAGTCTCAGCCACACAGAGATAAAGACTCTGATTTGTTTTTCAGGAGCTAGGGAGAGAGAGGGAAAAAAAAAAGCAAAAATGAAAAAAAAAAGCACAAAAGCACCAGTCATGGCGGAATTCAGTGTTTTCACCACCTCTCCCCCCAACCCCAGCTTTAAGCATCAGCTCCAGTCAATTCCACCCAGACAATAAAGTCATTTGTCACTCAAGGACCCGCACAGGTTCAATACCTGATGTAAAGCAGATGATTGCTTCCATTGATTCAGATGAAATATCCAAGCCGAGCCGCAGCCGGCCCTGGCTAGAGCGCATGCACCATTTGTGATGGTTTAATAAATAAACCATTGATTATAAAATGGAGCCTGATAAATCCTGACGGGGCAGATCTGCAGCTGTACCTCTCCTCTGAGTCCTGCAATTAATGGCTTAGTATTGTGCTACTGTTAAGTGAGGACCCGCTGGTCTAGAAGCAATAGCACATGTTAGCGGCATTTATGCAAATGTGCGTAATTACTGCACCCGCCCTAACTGACAAGGTCACTCCTTGCTTTGGCCAAGATTTTCTTGGAGACCACCAGTGTTGGCTGGGTATGTCTTGCCACAAGACAGGCCATTTCTTCAGCTGCTGAGAACATAATATGGTGTCAGGCAGGCAGGAGATGAATCCCATGGCAAATGGGGATATGAGCCCTCAAATCAGGCAATTGTCAGAAGATGCTGAGTGAGAGATGTGGGAACTGATTGGCTTTGGATGGTCTGCAGGCTGGGAAAGAGACCATCCCACTCCCGGTCACAGGTTGAAAAAAAGCTCGACATAAGATGCCCCTTGACAAAAAGCATCTCACAAGCCTGAAAGAGAGACCTGGGCAGCTGTAGACAGATCCTTCTCCTAAGGAACAAAACTACTGCCTTCTTGTGAACAGGTGGTTAAATTACTTCTTTTTCTCTTGAACAGGTGCTGGATTTAGAAGGACACAGCCAGGAAACACTCTTCCCACCACTGTGATGCACAACCCCAGAGCTCAGCCATTACTGAGAGGCCTTCAGCCACAGTCCCCAGCGTTGCCAGTTTTTGCCTCAATCTGCATGGATGACATCAGGAGAGAAGTATTATGTCTCTCTGTAACTGATATATATGCTTTTCCAAGAATGTATTTCAGTATCAAGACAGGCTAATACATGTGCAATTAGCAGTGGAATTGCTTCACTATTTACCAACCTATTAGACTCTCCAGTCAAGGAAAGGTTCCAGCTATCAGACAAATCTCATACAATAGCTAACCATTTATATGAGACTCAATTTCATAGTATTTTAACAAGGTTGCGGCTTCCTCATGACATTCTTCTACAATTTCAAGGCAAACCCCAACATCCTTAAAAGGTAAATATATTGCAGAGGCGAATGGCAGAGAGAAGCAAGGAAGAAGGGATTTGTCTTAAATTTTTATTTGACTCCTTCTTCCCTGACTAGAGACAGGAATAGACATATGATTAAAAAAAAAAAAAAACAAAAACCAACCCAACACACATACACTAGATTTTAACATGGTAAATTCTGGTAATGTAAAGGGGTGACTTCGCCCATTTCAATTTAAATGAGAAATGAGCTTTCTTTGCAAACATTTATGTGTAGATCTACAAAACCCATTAAATAACATGGAGGGATTACTGAGTAGTGTCCATCAGAAAGTATTCATCTGAGTTTATTCTGTTTCCAAAATGAAATAAAGTGCAACAATAAATAATGGTGAATGTGTAATTCAATGTAAAGGCAGGATCAATCCTTTCTTTCATTAGACTTGGTACAGTATATGTGCTATGCATTTTTAATACCTTTAAATAATTTAGGAGAAATAGTGCAGAATAAGACTGACAGGAAATAGTCTAAGCTCCTAATTTTAGGAAACAGCCTATAAATTAAATTCCAGGAGGACAAAACTTCTTGATTAAACGTAAATTGTTGTTGTCACACCCAGAAAAAAAAATATGCAGCATTGTATCTTATTACTCTAATCCATTACATTTGCTACTTTAATTTAGGAGAGTACCACAAAGCTGACAACCAAAGAATCACAGCCTGGGACCTCAGTGTGCTACATTCTGCCCAATCACTGCAGAATAAAGAGCAACAATCTAGAATTTGAAATCTTAAAGCAAAAAAATGGCTTCTTTTATAAGCATGCATCAGTGTCTGATTTTTGGCAGCCACAGCAAATATATTTCTGACTTTCCATTTTCATGCTGGCTGGTTGTTAACCGTCTCTCTCCCTCCTCCCCACCTGTCACTCCTGACCCTTATTTCCTGCATGCGGTTTTCTGTCCTTCCCTTGGATCTGATGTGCCTGATAAACCGGGCATGCAGGATGCTGATTAGTGCTGTCGGCTTTAAAGTTTCCCTAACCCATTTCTCGGGAAATCTCGCACAAACGCCTATCTCCAGCCAGCACATGTGGCAGGGGTGCAGTGGCTCACCTCTTATTTCAGAAACACCTGCAATAAATCAGAGAAAAGCTCTTAGCCCAGGTGTTGAAAGGCAAGAGCGTAACAGCCTGGCCGAGGCTGGAACTTGAACCCAAATCCCACTGTGTGCTTGTACTCTTCCCTGCAAGCTCATCGCTGCGAAGGATGGTAGTGGACCCATGGAGGGAAAATAAAAGGCAAAGTGTAATGCATGAGCTTAGTCAGGCAAATAGCATTGCAAATGAATAACTCTACTCACACAAGCAGTCTCCATAAATCCCAAATCATGTTTGTGTTCAAATACTTCCTCCCACGGCTGCAAAATGTGTGAAGAGGCTGAGAAAGAGTCACCCATAACTACAAGGATTCACACCTCTTAAAGCTGTCCTTATTAAAAACAAACTATATTTACCAAAACAGTACACAAGCAAACTCAGCTGTCTCCCTTCCTTCAGTCATCGCAGGGAGAGCTCCAGCTCCTCCAGAGCAGATCAAGAAGGATATGCTTTTTTAGCCAAGGGGGTTGAAACAGCTTCCACTTTGACTTGGGGGATTCACTGCAGAAACTACCCAGTTTAAATCACATTTTATAGCTGGTGTCACACAGACTAAATAATTTAACAGCCTCTTCTGGCTTTAAAATCTACCTACCCATTGCATCACAGGGGGTAAATCTTTTCACCAAGAGAAGTAAGCTTGGCCTTGATAAACAGGGCTTTAAAAAACCAAATCAACCACAGCCCCATGTAAACCAGTGTGTGAAAAATTCATCATTGTGAAAAAGATGAGTTTTGGTAAAATCTCAGAGCCTGCAGCTTCTGATGAGTTTGTTCTAAGCTCCAAAAGACTACGTAAAATAATACTTCTTGCCATAAAACACTATCGTATTTGAGGAGGATATTGTATATAATGAAGAATAGAGTATGAACTCGATTAACTCTACTATAAGCTAAAAATACCTAATTTAGCACAGTGTTTCACAAACTGAACCCTAAACATGAAAAATCCAGCCATTACACAGCATCCTGCCCTGCAGAAACCACATCAGGTTCAGCCTGAAAAAAAGCAAAGGAAGAAAATGCTGCATGCTGTTCCACTCAGTCCAAAGGGAACTAGAATATTTAAAAAAGCCTAACTGCACTTAAACTCCACTTAGAGGACTTACACAGCAGCGAAGTCATAAATGAAGTAATGGATTTCATGATTTCCACCTGACAATGTATTTAAGCAGGACAACTTGTGTGCACAAAGATAGAAATTTAGCTATCTGTTGTTCACATTTAGAATAAGTACCCAATGTGTTATTCTCCCCCAAACTGGTGTTTGCATATGACACCGATCCGGAGAAGCCAGTGTTTCTGAAGGGGAAGTGCTGAGCCACAGCCTTGCATTTCACAGCCAAAACAGAAGCTCTGAAGCCTCCTGGACGTTTCTCTCAAAGACAAGCAGCCCCAAGGCATTTTTCCCACACAGAAATGGGCACAAGACTTGGAGATATCATTGAGAAAAACACCTTCTGATCTCTAAGGAGCTGTGCAATATTGGGATGCGCAGTGCTTGGCCCTGGTTAGGTCCCAAGAACAGCACTTTCAGCATATACAGATCTTCAAAGCACTTGTAGCTTGGAAAAGTTTTCTCTGCCTGATAGCTGCTGCTCTTATAAAGGAAAAAAACCCCGACAAAACAAAGACCAGGGGAAATTTTTTCTGTCCTCAGGGGAAGAAGCCCAGTGTTATTCCCTTTTAAAGCAAACCGAGGATAGGAAATTCAGTAAAGCATAGAACAAATGTCTTCCTCAGTTTTCAAACAGGAAACACACTTCTGGTTTTCTTCTGCAATTGCAACACCTCTCCACCTGACATTGATCTAATATTTTGAATTTCTCAGCAATTTCAAACCTAATTAAAAAAAAAAATCTACTTAGCAGAAGGATGTTTTCCTCTTTTTTACTGCCAAATCTTTCCACCTCGTTGCTGGCTCCAGATGTAAAGTGTGCAATGCCCAGGGAACCAGTGACAGATTTAAGAGCTAGCCCCTGATGCCCATGCAGCGTTTCAGACTAGCACTTTGGGACCAATGTGACTAACTGGGAGGTTCACAGTTTTCCAAATGAACACAGAGTAACAGCTTTTCCTTTCTCATCTGGACCCAGCAGCAGAAGGCATCCAACTTCTGGGGAACAGTAATGTAAGTGCTCCCAAACAGCAGTAGCAGATATTTTTAAACAGCTTTTCTATAAAGTCATACACTGCATAGAGCCAAATAAATCGAATTTTTTTAGTCCTCACATAAAGTGACCTGCATAACTTAAAAAAGCAGCTTTATTATCTGATAAAACCTTCCATCACACTGAATCACCCTGTGCGTTCACACACAGAAATAAAATGTGTGTGTGTGCACACGCAGCCCTATCACGTATCCTCGCATTTCGCCATCTGGCATCCTTCTAGGGATTAATAAAAACAAAAAATAAAATTAGGTTTAAAACACCACATACGCACCCAGGGAATGAGAACTCTTACAGAAGGTTTTAACAACCTGTGTGGAGGCGCCATGGGATGGACAAGGCAAGCTAAGGCTGCGAGTGAATGTCAGGAGCAGAAAATGCACATTTATCAAATCAGTGGGCACAAAAAGTTACAAGTATTTACGTTTTATGTAGCATAAGTAAGCTGCAGACCAGTACGACTGATCAAAGCTTGCTCGAGTCCGGAGGAATTGAAATATGACAAATGGTAATGTGACAGAGAAATGTCAAAATAGATGAGGAATTACACATGCCAGTGATTGAACAAAAACTAGCTGAGATTAAGTCAGAGACAAAGATGAAATGCCAGATTGCCTAAAGCTAATTATCTGGACAATTAATGGAATGCCTGCAACTCATTTTGATTATTAAGAGCACAGTCAATGGGAGAAAGGACAAAGCTATTTGCAAGAGTCCGCACTGATTTCCTCGGAAGAGGATGCTGGCAATGAAGTGGAAGAAATTTGTACCCTGGAGATCACTAAGCCAGCTGCTAAACTATGGTACAGCCATGTCACCTGGTACCAAAATGATACCAGTCCTTTCCTTGGACTCTCCCTGGTGTCAAAATTCAATGCACATCTCATTCCCAAGCAGATAATTTGACTGGCATTCTAGATAAGGAAAAACATTTGTGCGCCTTTGATGCTGCAAAACAAGACACATAAAAGTAAGTAATTCTATGCCTTGACCTGCCAGAAATTAAAACTGAACTTCCTCCTGCTCTCCCTTAATTTTTTCATGCACCAGTTTTCAGGAAATTCATACATTCTTCTATATTTATCAACTCAAGAGCTAAATGTGGTTCCCAGATAAATTCTTTATGTGATGACACTTCTTAAACTGGCCACAGACCAGCCAGATGCAAATACCTACTCACTCAGCTAATATAAGATGTTTAATAAAAATATTCACTCGCTTTTTAAAAAAAAAAAAAAGCAGGAAGAATAGGGTCTAATCCCAAATACAGAGAGACTCTCTGTGAAGAGTTATCTGAGCCTTTTTCTGTTACTGGTACAGGACTACCTTAGTATCTGGGATGAGAAATACCCAGCAGGTTTCCCTTCCAAGCCCACATTTGTGTCCGTAAAAAGCACAGAGGCCACATTCTTTTGAAGACATAGTACTACATTTTAGCTTTTTTCCCTCCCTCTAGTGAGAACCTGGGAAATACGTATGCATTCACCACTGCCATTAAGCATCACATCCATCACTCGAAAGCCACTTAACACTAGATCGCAGAGAGTAGAAATAGATGTGACCCAGCCCTGGTGTTTCTCTGAAGGGCTTCCCTGCAGACTTTCCCTTCAAATATCAGATGGAAATTAGAGCCCACATCTGGGCTGAGCAAGGCCTGTAGTGCAGACTCCCAAGCCCCGGTTCGGCCAGACCCATGAGGGTGAGTGGAATGCCCACAGCAAGACCCACTCATCAGCCAGCTCAGATCTGCCAGGAAGAATCCAGGGTCTGGATTTATTCACTTCGACTCCGGCATTGACTGACGCAGTTATGCTGCTTTCAGCACTTCGGTAATTCTATTGCACACATGTATATTCATTTTGGAGCTTTTTGCATCTTTTAACAGCTCAAGCTGTAGGAATTTCCAGAGCTGCCTTGATCCCGAAATGAGGATGTCTTTCAGCGTAGGGATCAAAAAGCCAAGCTGTTCCTGTTTCATGTTTAAGTTCAGCCTTGTTGCTTTAAAAAGCGAGAGCCTAGAAGACAGCACGTGCTAGAGAATGGACTACAATCTGCTGTGCTTCTTGGGACAGACCCTTCGTGAGGTTAACAGCAGTTTAACACCCCATGCAGAGATTAAAACTGGTTTTACAAACTCAGTTCCTGAATAGGCGCCGTATTTTAGCTGAGGGGAAGGCAGCCAGCTTTGCAGTAGGGAAACCAACTTCAAACAGGCGTACTAGAAGGGAGCCCATGGCTTCAAACACACTTCATCCATCCTTGGATGACAGAGATAAGATGTTGCATTGGGGAACTGCACTTCCTATTTTATTCTCTGCACAAGAAGGGCTGAGAAAGTGACCAGCATTTAGGGTTTTAGAATTGATGTACTACCGCAGCAAAAACCTGTCTGGTGAACAAACACAGCTCTGCTGACTGGCGGGTGAAATGGCACTGGGCTGCAATCTCAATACCAGAATAAAGCAATTTTAGTAAAACCCCAATGAGGTTTGTAAATGCAAAGAACACTTTGCACATTACCCAAGAACAACTGCCTTTGTCCCTGCTCCCTGTGAAACCCCAACTGCCAAACTCATTGAGGATAGCAGTCTGGAGAGGAACCCCAAGCAGGACGGATGTCCACCTCCTTTCATCTCAAACTGTTGCTAGAACTCAACTCACACTCAATTACCACCTGCTGGTAGTTACAAGCAGAAAATATTTCAAATCCACAGGCTTAAAAGGCATTTTTTCCCACCAAAGGCAAAAAAGTACCCTAAATGCTTTTGGTCATTTGTTAATTATTAGGAAGCTTTTCAAATTATTTTATCTTGCTAACAGTTAGGGGTTTTCCAGACCCTAAAAAAAAATAAATTAAAAAATCAGTATTTCATCCTTTAGATAGGCCAAATCTCTTTTTTGCCATTCTAACTGATTTACACTTCCGAGATGACGATTAACATCTTGGTCAGAGACATCAGAATAAACAAAAGCTCTCAGCATATCAGGTCCTACCATCGTTTGAAGAAAGGGCTCATACCATTCTCAGCTTTTATTTTGGTTTGCCAAAACAAAGAAATCAGCTGTTTCCCAGGGGAGACATGACAGACACACTGATTTTCAAAACACAAATGTGCTGGAGGCTGGTGCAAAATCAGGCATACTCAAGGAATCCACAGTACCCTGTTCTGCAGACTGAAGTCGAGGCAACGAAGTGGGGAACAAAGCACACTGCAATGTTTTGAGGGGCTTAAAAACCTGATACGTCAGTGTCTGCCACTGGAGTAATTTTTCTCTGATCTTTGCTCACAAAAGATGATTTAAGGATCTGAATGATTTTTTTCCCTCTCAAAATAGCATGTCAGAATAATACATGCTTCTGCTGGCCCCATGGGAGACAGGGGAATTGTGCCAATCCATCACACTGATACCACAGTCCACCCAGTATCTACCATGTCTGTGCTTTTTAAAAGGTTAAAAAAAACCTCTAGGTTTTGTGATAGGTTATTTTTTCCTTTATCTCAGTCTTAAAAATAGTGGGAAAATTATACAATCTGTATCCTTTCTTGGAGAGGCAATGCAAGGGGAAGAAGCATCATTGCTATACCCCAGATTTCTTCACAGGTTTGACAGACCCTGAGCCATCGTGAAACAGGAGTGATCAGGAGCTGAGTGCTGCCCTGTGCTTTGATTCACCTCGTACCAAACAGAGCTAAAGAGACTACAGAAATAAGTATTGTAGGCTCCCGTACTACAATACATCCATCTCAAACACAGACGTGAAAGATCTTGCAAGAGTGAGGCTTTGGTAAAGTGACAACTCTGTATTTAAATGATGATTTGTTTGGACAAGGTTTTCAGGAGGAATCCTGCACAGCAGCTGTTCCCAAGGAGCTCAGCACGAGCCAGAGTGCTCATTTTATCCTACCTTTTCATAGCCTTAAAAAACACAGTAGCATTCTCTAATTGACTACTCTTTGCATATCTCAGGAGAGGGTTTTTTCCATTACAAAATGTAACTCGTATTCTGAATCTCACAGATTTTACCTAGAGGAAGAGACAATACACAAGCAGAGATGTCTCCTTTTCCAAAATTCTGCCAGGGTGGACTTAAGAAAACATGAACATTTTGAGACACTTAAAATCTCCAAATGCGGGAAAACCAAGAAAGCTTAAAAAAAATACACGCATGCACGTACTTGATTTAAATGATGAAATCCTGCTCATGAAAATTAATATGGTATCTACATAAAAGGTGACCTATATGATAGCCCTGTTGTCCCATTAATGGCATTTATTCCAAAAGTCGAATAGCATTATCTTTGGACCCAGCTTCAGCAGCCTGTAATTTAACACAAGCACCTTTTTTCAGCATGCGAGTCAGGTGCTAACACCACCTCTATCAACCCCTTTTGTGCTTCTAAATTAGAAAACCCAAATGTCGTTTTTCTTCAGATATGAAACACAGTCAGCATTGCTGTAAAATAAAAGAGCAATTAACTTTGCAAGAAAACTGTTGTGCAGGAGTGAAATACAGTACTTGAAAAAGTGGCTAAAACCTAAAACTCTTCCTACAAATGATATCCCCTAATCAGGCTAAAATGACAGAACACAGCTTCAGATACTCCCGAAAATTAAAACAAAAAAAAAAAAATTAAACTAGTAGAAGATATTCCTCCCACACACTAATTTGCTTGCTGGGCTTTCACTGCTGCACAGTAAGAAGTCTTGATGCTTTGGTAGTTGGAAAACTGGCTCTGTCTCCCTGCCATCTTCCCCCTCCCCAAATGAGCCCTAAACAGCTAATAAATATTAGCACAGATTTTCTCATGGTTTCCTTTATCACTCAAATGACAAAAGAAGTTTTATGAATTCTCTGAATAAAATTCAGGCTGGAGCTGCCCTAGCTGAAAAGACAAAAAGAAAGCTAACATTAAGGACTTGAAGTTGATAAGTATTTTAAAATAAAAAATTATCTTGGCTCTGACCCTTCTCTAAAATCAGCCAAGATTTTATGACTTGGTAAAATTAAATGCCTTATCAACACACAACTGACTGCTACCCAGCAAAGATAAATTATCTCATTAGTGCCATAGAAATCAGATGAGGCATGCATAGTAAGTGACATATTAAATGCAATTATAAAACCCTACTGAAGTGATGTTAGTGACCTGACACATGACAAAAAACCCCAACGAGGCAATGCAGAATCCAGGCTGGAAGATGCGCTGATACCATTTCTATGCAGCAGACATCAGACACAAAACCACTACTTAGTCACCAGTAAAAACCCCCTAATCAGAAGTGTTGGAAAGGTTTAAGGAATTATTTATATGCAAAGAAGGGGTTAGCTCTGAGAGGAGCAGAGCTACCCACTAATGCAGCAGTCTGCAATGGCTGTGATGGGATGAGCAGATTGGGAGAGCTGCCTTCTCACATCGCTCACCTCCGTCCTCACGTACACACATAGTGCACATCAGTTGCCAGACATAAGGCAGGTTCCCACTTTTCACATCTGCAGTGGTAATTTTCCAATGCTAACCATTATAAAATGAGAATGAGGGAAACACATGGCTCAAAGAAACCTCATTCCATCTCCTGTCGGCAGTACCAGTGAACTAAACGCTTCCTGACCAGCATTTATCCAGCTCTCCTCAAACTCCCCTGGTGCAGGACTGCTGCAAGCAGACTCTCTGGTGCTTTTCTCCCTTCTCTGCTGCAAAGTTTTTACTAAAATCTGACCTACATTTTCCTTGCTGCAACTTACTGCTCTTTATCCAGCTCACAGCAGACAGATCACAGGCTATTCCTTCTCTCCAGCAGGCATTTGCACCTTCCAGGGTCACACAGCCTGGAAGGCCAAGAGACCCGATGACAGCTTCTGTTATTTCAGCTTGCTGTCCCACATCCTATTTCCTAAATATATTGTCGTTCTTGTTTAACCTTTGTCCTTCTTTATATTTTCCTTGAAGGGTTGTGCCCGAAAGTGGACACACAAATGCTCCAGCTGAGTCCTTCTCAGGACCAGCTACCTTAAAAGATTAGTCCGTGTGTCATACATGCAACGCTGTTCACATCCAGCAAGCTGTCATCTTGCTAAAATACGTCACTGTCAGCTACCACCTAGTTTTCAGACTACAGAAAGACACCCCTCAGGAGTCATCCCCTGCTTGGACAGTGAATTGAGCAGCCTGAACACTACCCTCTGCCCCATGGAACTTCACCCTCCACAAAAGCATGGTCTGCCAGAGGACCACGGAAAGATTGGTACAGCCACTTCACCCACAGAGACTGCTCTGAAGAAGTGCTGAACTCCACCTTTCACCATCAGCCTCTCACACCATCCTTGGGGCCCCTTGCCAAGCACAGCTGGAAGGCAAACCACCTCAACCACTGATATGAAACAACTCAGCAAATGTCCACAACAAACCAACTGCTTCCCATCAAACAGCTCAGCATCTCTCCAGCATCTCTGAAAATGAGACCTCTGCGATTTGGTCTCTGCTTGAGGAAGAAGCTCTGTGGAGGACTTAGGGACAACTCTTCCCAAAACACCATCTTGATGGCTGGCAAAAAGGATTTTTTTTTTCCCTGGGTTGTGGGTTTTTCCTTCCCTCCCCACTTCTGACTTTCATTAGACTTTTACAGTGAATTTGAAATGCAAACTCTTCTTCAGGCCACAGAGTGCCTGGAGCGTGTAGCAGCACAGTTCTCTGCTGTACCTCCCATCTGAAACAGCACTTGGGCAACACGACATGCTAGAAAAAGTAATCAAAAACTCTGTTAAGTTTCATGAAATCAGGTCAAAGCACCATACACCTGTACCTGATAAAAACACGCATTTTGCAGTTTTTACACTTTTGGGGATTATTATATCAGCGATGGAGACCCTCATTTCTACAGGGAAAAAGACGAGGCAGACTGCAGCCTCTTGTCTTCTTGCAGTCTGAATGACATGGGGCCTTGCTACGGAGCTCCCTGCTCTTTTCCATCACTCACCAATGCCACTGAATAAAAGAGGAGGGGAAAGGTTTGAAAAAACCCCTGGTACCTCTACTCCATATTGCTAGCAAAGGAAAAACACAAACACCTACTTTCTACATGCCCTTGTCAGATGATCCAGTGGTTTTGTTCACTTATCGAAATGTCAGCTTGAAATGCTTTCCTTAATGCAAATTTTAGCTGCCATTAGCACTTTTGTGAGGGGCACTGCTGGTGTCAGATGTGGAACAGCCATGTCAGAGAGGGAAGCAACCATTTTCCAAGCATGTTGTTTCATTCCGCAATAAAATAAGTTATGCTGTTCACAGAATTACTTTTTATCCATCACTTCACTCAGCAAGACAGGCCAATACAATTTCTGTCCTTTTTCTTTCTCTTTACAGCTCACTCTTGGTCTTCCTGGAGGTTAAGAAGCAAATTACAAATTGACTGGTTTCAATCATCAACACACAGAGGTGTAACACTATTTAACTGTAGGTATGTTGCTGGAATACATTTCTCTATTTTAATACATTTATTTTAACCATAAAATTAATTATTGGTGACAGTAGTAAACGGAAATAACCCATAGAGATCACTGCATTTTTGTTTAAGTGTATGACAACATGGAAAAATTACATCAAGCAGAAAGATTTGAGCATGTTTAATTCTGTTTGTAGGCAGTGTTCAAATTCTTGGGTTTTAAATTTGAAAGGTTAAAAAGTTAGGTAGGACTAATTTGGTGGTCTACACTATCCAGTAGGGATATTTTGAGGCATTACAGAACGTCTCTTGTGTTGCCCGAGATACAAGCCAATGAAATTGAGATGAGGGTTTGTTATTGGCCAGAACCAATTATTTCTGCTGGGAGAAAAGATCAATTTGTGATAAGAATTATAAAGAAATAACAGGGATAAGAAATTTTGACCTTAGAGTAAGTTAATATTTTCCTTGGAAAAGTTTAAATACAGCCTTTATTTTTATAGTCTTTTATAAAGGAAACTAATAATAATTTTTAAAAAGGCAATTTTCATTGTCTTGATGAACAGAAAACACTAACACATTAATATTCTCTATTCTGGATGCCTTAAAACAGAGCGGGGTTTGAACTCATCTGCCCATGTGTACATAAGAATGTCAAATACCCTTTCCTCAGTTTACACAGAGTCTTGCAGGTCACAAACCCTGCTGGAAGAGAGCTCCTGCAGAAGTGCTGGTGCTTCTACCCATCTACTCACAGGCTCGCCTTTAATTGCCCTAGGAAAGAGATCAGTCAAGAGACTCACACTCCAACTCCATTAACTCTTCTGCCTCAAAGAGTGTTCCTTACTGGCTTCTACTTTTCCCTGCTTTTCTTCCATATGGCAAAAACACCATCTTTTCTTAAAGAACAACATCTAGGTGCTCGTTCAGTGATGCTTAGAGCTGTTTTTAGCAAAGACTGCTGGTTTCTCAGGTTCGCAGCCCTCCTGCACCATGTGAGTCCTGCATGCCAAGGCAACAAGCCACGTTTGGATTCACACGCAGCATGGATTCAGCCCACAAAGACAGTTTGGTTACTTCCTGTGAGACCCCACTGGACTCAGAACATGCAGCATTTCCTCAGCTCAATTGCCCACAAGTTTCAGTGGGATTTTAGCTTTCTACTTCTCTTCAGTCAGTATGAAGTTAGCCTGATCTTCAGTCTCACATTCTCTTTGCAATGCTTCTGCCCTGTTTTCCAGGCTATTCAGCTCCACTGTCTCCTTGCTTGCTCCCTTTTGTCTTCCCTGTTCTCTCGAGAAAGTCTCCACTGCAGAGCCTCCTCCCACGAAGCCTGGGACAAACCCTGCACTGCTAAACTGAGGGACAGATAACAGAGTTTATGGGTGGCCACAGGTTTGGGTGAAGCCCTCGCTGCTGCAACTATATAAATTTTAATACTAATATATGCCTTCTGACTGTGTGCTAAGATAACAGAAGATGAGAACTGGATGCAAAGGGGCATTTCATCTCCAGCTGCATTTCAGCTTTGGAGAGTGATGGCAGAGTGGGATACCATTTGCAATATCCCTGGTGGATTTAAGATAGTGAGTTTATTATAATTTTAAACATGTTTTAATTAACAAATTCTTTTGTAAGCCACCGTCAGCAGCGGTTTCCATGGTTGCTGCTATCGGATATTGCAGAGCACAAAGTGGGGCTGCAGCAGCAGGGGGAGGCCACACACTGCGCTGATGGGGAAAGGGATCACTGCTGCCCACCAGGACCCTGGCTGGAGGGGCAGAGTAGAGACTGGTTTTGTGGCCCTCTCTCCTCGACAGGGATCTCCTCCCAGGCAGGCATCAGGAGAATGGTGCCTCCTCCGTTCAGCCAGTGCTAGCCCCACTGGGTCCTCCAGTAGCCCCATGGCATGAGATCAGATCTACTCTTCCTGTGGGAGAACAGCCACACTCAGTCCTGTCCCACACCCTAGGAATGTCCCCATGGTTCTTTCACACCAGAACGGGTACAGCCTTTAATTTGTTCATCTCCAGCATTCAATCGAGCAATCTACAGTAGGTCGACTTTCTGATGGGAACTAAAGGCGATTCTTTAATTAGATTTAAGAACTGCAACACTTGAAGTTAAATCACGCTTAGAAAGATGAAAATTGAAAAATGATAACTAATGGGATTTACAGATGATTTCCTTTAAAAGTAAAAAATTATTATTACACACATGTACCCCAAGGACCTTTCAATAGCTGTTAAAAATATTCCTCTTAACAGCAGACAATGAGAATATATCCACTTATATGGAAAGATGAACAACAAAGCTTCTGCTAAGACATTTTTTAATAAAAGTAAAGATTCCCAATTATAGACTACAGCCTTCAGTCCCTTCCACCTCCTCCTCCATTTCAGAGACTGTATTTCTTTAGCAACTGAAAACGATGTCACACCTAGGTAATAGTGGGGCCACATGTCTGGGTTCTGACCTAAGTGACATTGATGAGGCTGGCTGTAAAAACGGACATTGAATCCTAGCTCAGCAACATGTAAGTAAAGTGAAAACAAGATTTGAAATATTTGTTCTAGTGCAAAGTAGCATTTCAACCAAAATTTAAAACCATCTAAAGAATTTAGGACCTCAACACGTACTACAAAGAAGCCAGTATCACACTTTTAGGTAACCTCCTAAAAGGTTGGTTGGCATCATTGGGGATTTCTTCAGCAGTCACAATAATTGACAGAAATTACTGCTTATGGTTTTAACTGTAGGGATAATGCTAATGTCAAGGTTTTCCCTCTGTAAACCCAGGCACTCTCTTTTGCATCACATTCATATCTTCTGACACACCCCCCAAGGCCAACCGACTTCAACAGGAGCGGATTCAGACTCGGAATCTGCTTCATAGGAAAGATCCATTTGCTTAATTAAGTGTATAAAAATTGAACTTGTAATGATATTCTAGCTGCAATCAAACAATGACTGGTGGTGCACAAGGCTTTTTGTGCCATTTGTTTCCCACCTCTGGTTTGTGGAAGTCCACTGCCACGGCAAGTGCTAAACCAGACAGTCAAACAATAGTATCGAGTGCCAGCGTCTACACTGGTGACACAACTTCCAAACACACCTACTTGAGTACACTTTGCTGAACTTCAGGCCCTGTCCTTTTGCAGGTGACATGTGGAAACTGCAGGAGATGTGATGACCGAGGTGGGAACTCTTCACTAATGTACTTTATCAGCAATTTGAATAACATCTTTGTATATTTGTACAAAATACTATGTCTCTTACAGGGGTCCCAAAGGTGTTCTGAAAGGAAATATTTTAAGCTTTACTTCAAGTATTCATAGATAACATCATTTATTGTGAATTTTGTGGTATTACTTGTAAATTAAAGGAATTAGCAGCAAATCCAAAAAGACACAGAAATCTGTTCTGAATCCACAGACCAAAATGAAACTGAGGAGCATGTTGGATGAGATAAATAACGTCATCATAAATAAATATACTTGCATAAGACAGAAGAAGGACAAAAGCTATTGTTTTTCACACAGATTATGTTTAAAAGTGTCATACACTGGTATGACATACAGAACTGGTAAAGGAAAAAAGCCATGACGACAACTTAGAATCTTTTACCTAGCAAGGCACAATTCTTGCACAATTATGAACCCAAAAGTCACTAGTGCACACCAGCTCTTTGGTGGTTCATTATATGCAGCAAGATGATTACTGCACTTGCAGGGGTTAGGTGCCCTGCCCTTTAAACCAGTGGCAACCTTGGCCGGGAAGCCAAAACCTGCTTGTTTGAATCCTTGTCCCTCCAGTCTCTTTAGAGCATGATGAGCTAGCAGAAGCTGGCATGGCTTCCCTGTCTCCTCAGCAGGGGAAGATACCAAAGTCCTGCTACTGCTCTCTGGCAGGCACCTTTCTCCACTGCTACATTTAGTTGCAAGGAGAAGCTATAAATTTGATGTTGCAGCACTGGAACAGTCAGAGTTTGCCAGGCAGGAAAAGTTGGGTATTTCAGCAGCTTGGTGTTCCTGGGTGAGCTGGTAGAGGGAAAACCACTGGCTCAGGAGCCACAAAACCCTGTCGTAGCTTTCCTTCCAGAGAGTGCATCATTAAAAAAAGGTTTTGCTTGACTAGGTAAGGCAATATTTGAAGACTCTGGAGAAGAAATTATTTGGAAGTTAGAATACATATAATCATTAGAGGTAGCATTGTGATACAGAATGTGATTTACAAACTGATTTCATGCCACTGCCGCTTCAGGCCCAGGAGGAATGCCTTGGTAGCTATTTGGCCATGAGAAAAGCTTATCCATTTACTCTTCTGAAAACCCAACAATCTGCTGTGTAGTAGGGACTGTCTTGGGGTGCATCCTCTTCATTCACAGGCTCTGATAGGGATGCTCTATCAGTACTTTTAACTTCATCCCAAATTATGAATGCTTTCAAATCTGAACAGCATTAAGAAGCTTTCTTGCTTTTCCTGGCAGACTGCAGTGCAAAAGTGTCAACTCAGGAGTTTATTCTACAATGGATAATAAATGACATTTAGTGACATGATGGATACATCCTGGCTTTGCAGTATATAGATGATCTCAGAATACAAGCCTTATTCCTTGTTTCCCTAATATGCTGCACACAGATCAGTGTTGTCAGCAGTCTGTCTTCAGTATTTTGATTAATAATGTTGACGTGGTGTTCTAAATTGAGTTATTGTTCACATTTCTGATCATGTTTATGCTAATAGTGGGGTTCTTTTTCTTTTTAAACTTTTATGAAAGCATTATTTTGTGACTAGCAGGTTTACTTTCATAGGCTATGTTTTTTCAAAATGAAGGCAGGATTATAAAAAATCACTTTATTGCCTCTTTAACTGAGAAAATATCTTCTAGAGATTATTTTAAATCTTATCCTGTTCTACAGTTCACACATCTGTAGCGAGGTTTTTCTTAGAACATACAAGTAAGAAGTCACTGAAGTCTCCTGTTGACATGAGGTCAGAGGACACCCGGATTTCCCAACCAAGAACTTGTCCAGTTTTGGAGGGGTTTTTTTGCAATATGCTTCAAATGAAGCACTTCCAGCCTAATGACACCTAACGACCCATCAGCATGCCTGGTAGCCAACATGTTCTCATGCAATGCCAACGATGTGGGATTTGAAGACAGTAACTCTCAGCCTTCACAAACAAACAGGATTAAGGGCACAAGTCAAGACAGGCTTCACAGGAGTTCAGTGTGGAGAACTAAAATAAGAAAACACTGAAAATGTTTTTGAGATGGGTCTATCTCACATTAAGTATCAAAGCAGCCCTGACAAGACCACACTGGTAGTATCCACAGTCCCTGTTAAGCAAAGATCTGACTTCTTTCCAGTCCAAGAACCGGCTCATGACATCAGACTGCAGTCTTTGTAAGGCCATGGCGAGGGCAGGATTACTTTCTATGCTCACTAATTGCAGAAATTTGCTCTCCAGCTTCAGGCATCTGAAGGGCATGATTCACAGTGTCAGCAGGAAATTGCGGGGCTGTCATGCTCCTCCTGGCAGCAGGAGGAAAGATGATGCAGAACTGGGTGAGAAGACTGAGGGCTGTGGGGATGACTCGACCATGAGGCTTTGGCACCCCAAAGACGAGCCATGTTTTAATACATACAGACAGGAACAGGAAGTTTCACCCCTCACCAGCCAACACCTAAAACTGTCAAGTCTTAGTTGCCTCACTGAGAAAGAAAGAGAAAAATTAATTTTGGAGCTGATTTTAATAATAACTTTGCAAATCTACATTTTTTTTTTCTTCAGTCCTTAGGAACAGAACTTTTCTGGAGGGCTGCAGACCCAGGATGAACCGTATGTGGAAAACCTGACATTTTTCTGCAAACACACAAAAAGGAAAGAATGTAGAAATTGTATGAAAACCAGTCCCACTTTCTTCTCCCACTGAGCAGCAACCAACCACTCAAATCACTAAAAAAAAACAATCTGCAATTTTCCTCCAGATGAAGAGCACAGTGGCTTTTGATACATATGCACCTAACTGTGGCTTTCTGTGAGCACAATTAATATCTCTAGTGCAGCTAACAAAAGCAAAGCTTTTTAAAGACACAAAGCTGAAAAAAGGGATCTAAGGCTGAGTGAGCAGAGAGAGGAACAAAACGCAAAAGCAGCTCCAATGCTTAAGGCAACCTACACGCACACCATCTATAGATGAGTCTCTTGCTATGAAATGCATTTATATGGATCATTATCTTCACATGATACCTAGGCATTCCAGAAGCATTCAAGTGACCACATTATGCACCGCTCAGCACACCGCTTACGTACGCACGTGGGTGGCTTTAAAGAATCCTGAAATTATGTCAACACGATGGGAAAACGGGGGGCTTCCCATCGAAGGAAAGAACAGCAGAGAGTGCATGCAGAGGGCTGGCCCGTCCTATCCATTGTGCTGGACATAAAAAGCAAGACTCGCAGATGAAGTTAAAAATGTAATTTTAACTCAATGGATGACAGATGTTGAAAACATCAATCCTGCCCATATGCAAAGGATTTCATAACCACCTTTGCTGTGTGGCTCAGTTCACACAGGGAGAAGCTGGGAGAAGGCAGCAAGAAGAAAACAATTTTTAAAACTTTTGTGTAGGTGTGGGAAGGGGGAGATGGCTGTACAAGCAAATAGCTTTGAAAAATCGGCTGGTGATGGGTTAGGGCTGAAACAGGAATTTCTGTAAACTCTGCAGTGCAGTAAAATCTGGGAACCACAGCAGAAAAAAAGACAAGTGGACTTGACTTGATGTTGCCCAGTTGTGTCCCTGTGCAGGTTCCTCATGGAGCTCCCACCTGGCCCAAGAGCCAGCTGGACCTCCTTGCCACTGCCAGGCACCATATGATGGTCAGACAGGAGGCATTTTGCTACTCTAGCTAATTAGGAAATCCTAGAACTAACCTCAAAAAGCACTCTCAACTCCCATCTTACCAATCTCTGCCTCCCCAGTGTTTTTAAACTCTGTTTAATGGAAACCTTTAGATAGGCTCCTGCAGCCTGTGCCTGCATGGCACACGTCTGGGGACAGGGACTGTCTCCATGCTGTCACAGGGAACTGGTTCCTGCTTCCTGCTGATAAGGAAACACACTATACATTAATCTCCTTTTACAATATCGTATAAAACCCTAATTACAACCTCATGCCTCCACAACAAATGCATCGCACATTTAATTCATGCAGAAATGTGAGCCCTCAACAATTTTTTTTAATGTGGTTGAGTTTGTAATTAAGGGTTTGCTTTGTTCGGCAAGTGAGGTATTAGGGTGTGACCATGAGCCCAGCTCTACCACTGTTTCCTGCAGGCTTTTCTCAGACATAAGCAAAACCAGGACAACTGACCAGATACATTAAGAAGATCATCTGCATGGTCAGAGGTCTTACAGACCTACTTCTGGAACAGAAAACCTTTTGTGAGTCCTGATCAATAGAAATAACCAGACAAGCACTTCATTTGAACACCAAGCAGATGTTCCACTCCAGGTAACCATAAATCCATGTGCTTCTCCCTCTCTTTCTTTGTGTAATTTCAAAGAGAAACAGACATATCTTTCTTCTTTCTATACACAGTTTAAAAAACCCAAAGAAACAATTAAGCAAGATCTTTGGTGGTAGTGCTTAAAAGAGATTTTTAAATTGAGTAAAAGGGACACACAGTACAGAGCTTACACCCGCAGTCACTCAGTCATTATCCTAACACAGATCAGTCCTGAAAATAGGAACTCAAATCTTATTCAGAATTCACAAGAGTCTTCCTCTGGGTTGGTAGTCACCTCTAGGTGCTCCGACAATCCAACACATAAACTTTGCTATTACCTAATGATCTTTGCTGGGAACACAAACAGAGCCACATGCCAAGACCTTTAAGATCTCAAATGATGAACATACCATGTCTACCTAAAAACACCCAACTAAACGAAAGACTTGTGACCCACTGCAGCAATAAACTCCATGAAAACCTTCCTGTTCTTTGTTCTTCTTGCATGAACTGCATTCCCTTAACTTCAGGACAACAGACAGATTTCCAGGAATTAGCAAATAAAAACAATCCTTCCAGTTCTAATGATGTTCCAAGCTTCACGGTTCTGTGGTGGAAACTGGAGAGAAGAGTCTTACATTAGCATATGGAATACATTCACTGATTAGGCAAGAAAAACATTCCAAATAAAGCAGGACACACAGCACAGCTGTGTTTCACCTGTACACAGCCATGGAGCAATTTTTAAATCACAAAGTTATGGCAGTAAGTTGTCTTCTGGAATATCATGCAGCAGAAGTGAACAGACTTCGCATCACGCTCAGGCAGACTGACCGTGACTGTGACTCTTGGATAATCAGCCTTTGAGCTGTAACACGTGAGATGAATGTAGAGAATGTCAGTGGAGAGGCACACAACAACACATACTGCCCTTGTTAATCACATGAGATTCCACCCTGTCATATCCAAAGCACCGAGGACAAGAAGCCTTTGGAATGCTTATATAGAAAATATTAAATTATGAATAAAACACTTTGCCATCAGCAATGGCAGTGAAGGAGGCAATGTTTCATGTCAGAATTTAAGACCACAGACATCAAGAAATTTAAAAATGCCTAATTTTTATGAATCAATTAGATTAAACTAAATATGGAGTAAATATGTAGTTATCTCATGCAATCATGAGAATGACAGACAAGAATCTCCGATTTTTTGAAGTGACAGACTTATCATAGGCTTAATTTCAATGAGCCGGAAAATAAATCCAACAGGAACATACAGAAAAAAATGTAAATGTTCTTCATGTAAAATATGTCAAGCAAGAAAGTGTATTTAAGAACTGGATATGAAGTGAAGTTATTGCATGCCTGGCTGGGTACACAAAGAAAAGTTGGATCTGTGCTGTATTGCAGCACAGGTTCTGCACAGACAGCTGCACTCCTTCAAGCTGTATGAGAGATATTGGATAAAAGTCCAATCAATGACTGTAAGAAGAGAAGAAGCAAAAGGAAAGCACAGGCAAATTTAATTAGGTTCCTAGCCAGGCTTATGACATATATTACAGTAGAATTTATCGGCCAAGCTGACCAAGGCTCCATTGTCCAGGAAACGGACTGAAAAAGTGCAAGCCTGTATCTCAGAGGCCTTTTAAGTTAAGAGTTATTAGGCGAAAAGAACAGAGTAATAAAACAGTGGATGTGGTTATTTCTAGTCAATCAGAAGAGACAATGACAGTCCTCAATCTGCTTATCTACAATCCATGTTGCACTTCCAACAGGACAAATCAACTAGAAATTCTGCATTGAATCTTTTGGGAAACAGTCACCAAAATCACAGAAATCCACCAAGACTGGAAGTTAATTAAACCATCTTTTTCATTATTAGAATTATTCTGCATCTATTATCTTCCACATGATTTTAAATGTAGGCGAAACAATCATTACAAAAAAATCAAATTTCCCTGGAACTATTGTGATTTTCCCTCAATAAAGACTACAGTCACTGGGTCTTGATTAGGGGACAGACACTTTTAGAGATTGCTTTCTTAGACTGTTGGGATTTAAGCCTGCCAGGACACAAGCTCGAAGAAGAGTATTGGCCTATATGATTGAGGCTAACACAATCTTCAAGATCTAAAGCAGGGCTTAGCAAAGGCAGAGAAGGTCACTCTCTGTATCTGGTATCATCCTGGGAGCGAGAGCACTGGAACCAAGGATATAGACACTGGTGAAAACTGCCCCTCTCTAGATGCCAAGGGCTTGGAACTGTTACCCTCGGAAAGCTACAACAGAATCAACAACGTGGAGTCTACTGACCAGGAGGAAAAAGAAAGGATGCTGCAGCCTTGATGCTCTTTTATCACACACTCAGATTGCTGAAGCCATTGCCTCATAGGCTTTGCCATTAACAAAGGTGGTCTTTTTCCTCTTCCTTGCCTCAGTGAAGATTACTCGTAACTAACCAAAAAACGTTTCTCGAGAGATCTTTTCATTCTGAACAGGTTAGCAGAAATCCATGGCCTTCTCTTGACACAAACGCATATTGTCAGTGCAGGAACCCTACTGGGCAGCAGCAAGGCTCACTGTCCACACCCCTGACACCAGAGAAAAGGGACATGTCACGCTTGCCAGAAATATGTTGGTCTATGAGCATTATGCCACAGTGACAATTGAAAAAGCCATGATCAACACTCGCCCTAAAAATAAGGCAATTCAAAAATGTCACTTCTGTTGTCACAGTTGATGTCACTTAAGTGTCACTTGGAGTTAATATTAGACTAATCGAGCCAATTATAGAGTACTTATAGTATGTAATAGCCTCTTGGATCCGACTTTTGATACAAAAATCTGCATATTCCTTGATGTTTTATGAATTTAAACCAGTTCAAAGCTCAACTCCAACAGAGCGAGGAGCGTGCAAGGCGTTGAGAAAAACCTCTTCACTGTTCAAGCAGAAAATGATGTGTCACTTTACCAGCCACAGTGGACTTTCAGCAGTGACTCAACATGAACAGCTCTCTCACCATGCAGTGAGCCCTTCCAGCCCCTCTGCTGGGGGCTGTGGTCTCACAAAGGATTGGCTTCTGCTGCTTCATTCCAGAGGCAGCAAAGGCTCACGCACAAAGCGATGCAGGTGGATGGAAATGCTCAGGCACAGAGACACCTCCCTCACTCAATAGTTACCCAGCTACTTGTTCAGCCACACAGCCAGGACCACCTGGTAGCACACTGCAGTCCCTGTCTGTATTCCCACGCTGCGGTTCATCTATCCCTGGGGATGAGGTTTGCCTGGAAACCTGCGCGCTGCCGCTCCGGAGTCAGGAGGTATTTCAACACTCCCACTCATCTGCTAAGGAAGCAGAACTGGGCAGAAATTTTTCTGTGACATCTATTTTCTCCTTTCTTTAGTACGGAGGCTAATGAAGAGTTTCATGTACACATAATTGTCATGCACAGCAGTTTAATCTCCCTACGCGGTGTTCGTGGTCTAAACACACAAAGAAGATACATTGATTCTCACGAAAATTAATTGTTGGGGCATAAAACAGGCAGGAGGGAGGGACAGCCATGTTATTTCCTCATGGAAGAAAACCATATCTTTGTGATAGCAGGTGCCCTTGAGGGAAGGTCAGAGCAAAAGCAGCTAGTGTTGGGAAAGTGACTTTGCCTTTTACTAAAATGCAATTTCATAAATGCAGACACGAAAGGCAAGTTTGCGCAAAGTCACATTTTCTTAATTCCTTCAACCCCGAAAGGCAGCACTCCCCTTCCTGTTAGAGCACCAAGAGCAGAGTGCTTGGAAGGAATGGGCACCAGAGGCTCTACCCAAAGCACCGTCTCCAACTCCTTCTCAGACGTAGCCCAGTGCTCATTTCTGCTGCAGAGGCAAAGGCTGTGCCCCACAGCCAGCCTGGAGGTCCCTGCTCCCACTCCTTCAGGTCAGGCTGCTTACAACATGCCAACCATTTCCAAACTTTTTATGAGCAACAAACAGGGGTGAATTCACTATTTCACTGAGGAGAAAGAAAAAATTCACTACATTGGCTGGTTTTATTTTAAAAGGGGTGAGTGTTTCGAATATTTGCAGGAGTCCTCAGGGAGACAAATGGGTTGTCCACGGATAAAGTGGACAAGGGTGTACGATACAGACATTTATCATGTGCACATTTATAAGCTATGTGTGCTTTATAGCATAATTAATCAGTATTTGTCTCCTATTCTGTACACAAATGCAGCCTCCCATCTTCCCAGGCACATTCGGTAACTAATTTATCTCCTTGTGCAATCCAAATAATCTTATCCCTATGGAACAACCTGGGAGAAGTAAGTCAAATTCCCATGTGTGGAAACTCAAAAGGGATGATAGAAGCGCTGTCCTTGCGCATCCTTGGCAACTGCACATTGAATCCCTGCAGATTCCAAGGTGCACCCACTGCCACTCTGCCACATGTATGTACAGAAATATGAGTAAGACTGTGTATATCTGACTTGAGCAAAAGAGAAAAAACGGGAAAATTGTATCCTCAGGGAATCGTTGCTGTTCTTTAGCTCTCACCACCAATGCTGCCTCTTTTTGTACCTGATCCTGAGTCTTAGGAGTAGGAAGCCAGTCACAATCCAGAGAACAAGCAGCTCTCCTTCTGAGGTCACTCAATTAGAAGTCAGGAGACATGAAACATACAATTCCAAAAAATACAACAGACAAATTTGGGGATTTTCCCTATGCAAATAATCTCACTCGTATCATACACAGGAAAAAAAGTATTCAGCATGATGTAAGTGCCCTCTTTGTAATTATAACTTGCCACATTTTCACGATTTCTTACTCTGTATTTACTATTCTGTTTTGCTGCTGCACAGTTTCCTCTATTGCAATCAGTGTGGGTGTCTGGAGTGTGAGCTGTTAAGATTTCTGCTCCTCCCCTCACATCAATATGCTGGCAGTTATCATAAGCAGCTACAATGCAGATCCTGGTTACAGATTTGCAAGATCTCACACAAAAATGTAAGAGTTGATAGATGGAGGAATTATTTTTTTCCCATTAACAGAAAGTTTAAGGAACATTTACATACGTTTTACTGGGAATAAATAAACAAAAAAGGTGCAAATTCCTTGCGGGTTTATAAGCCTTATGTAAGCAAGACAATGTAGTAAAGCATCCACTGAAACATCATTCTTTAAGATTAATTTAGAGGAGAACTCAATGGACTTGGAAAAAGCAAAGAATATGTGTTATGCGAAAGTGTTGCACCCATGTAAAGGAAAAAATATCCCTCACATTTTGGATATGTATCCTTTCCCTTAACGTGTAAATGAAAAGGAAAACCAAGACAATTTTAAAAGAAAGAGACCTATATATTTATATATATTTGTATATACTGCTCTATATCAACCCATAATTGACCTTGCTTTGTAGACAATCATTTACAAAAGGTTACCTTCTCAAGAAATTAAGAGGGATCAGACAAAAATAAAATGATATTTTTTCAGCAGAGGCCAAATCACAGTTTATCATATAAAGCATATTACCCCATATTACTTTCTACTTTGTTCCCTTCTCGTGGGTGCTTCACAAAGCACTTCCATTTTACACAAGGGCGCACCCAAAGTTCAGATAAAGAGGAATCCTGCAATTGTTCTTCTTTATTTAGGAGGCATGAAACACGCATCAACACAAGATAAAATTTCTATGTTCTTTAAGGAGCATTAAAGAGGAGCAATGCTGGCAGCTCATGTACTTTTGCATGTATTTTAAGTGCCAAATACCAGCACACAGGCATTCCTCAAAGACCTTGTGTGAATTTTATCAATGGATCATTTCCAGCCCCTCCAACATTTCATCTCTGCCTTCAGCAACTAATGAGTTAAAGATGATAAATACCATTAACAAAGGAAAGAGGATCTTTCCTTTGTTTCCCAAAGAATGCGGAAGCCTGAATTCTGCCAATGTATTTTTATATTCAGCGAAGTTCCCTAACTGGACAATTTTGCTTCTAGCTTTGTTTATTACTGTGCCTTAAAAAAAAAATTATGCTTTGATTATCCGGATGGCAATCATACTATAAAAGTAATTAAAATTTCTATTTCCTATTACTGATTGTATCTGTGTGTGTATTTTCCTCTTGTAGAAAAATAAGAGGAAAATGTACACCAACACCTCAAAATCCATATAGTCTGACTTCATTTCATGGAGAAATCTTACCAGGGCAAAGGAGAATTATATATAAACTCAGTCATAATCAGTCATTAAATATTAAGGCACCAAATATGCATCTGAACAGCATTTCAGACGTTAAATTTGCCACTGATAATCCAAAAGGGGCCCAAATAAACCACCCATGCCAAAAAAAACAAAAAAAACACCAAACAAAACAAACAAACAAACAAACAAAACCTTAGGTTTGTTGGCTTTGTGTATAAATTATAAAACACAAAGCTTGGTTCAACCATCTCTCCTTATGCTGGTTAATGTTTAGGTCTTCAATTAATTCTGAAGGGATTGTTTCACAGAGTCAGGAGAAAAGGATTCATTGAGCACTAACAGCGGTCATAGATTCACACACCAATTTCACAAAGAAAGGTCTCAACGACACAAATATTGTATACATTCATAACAGAATTTACTGAACAGACTATAAGTTAGCAAAATATCAATAAAAACCATTGACTCAAGTATCTGATTAAAAACACAGAGCATTTTATTGTTCTTTTGAACCTGTCAGTTATGAGCCTTATTGACCTTTTCTGTAATGAGGGGGCAAATGTTCTGTGTTATTCAGCAAACAAAATTACCAGAAGTAACAGACAGCAAATTTCCCCAAGAAAAATGGCTCTGTTTTTAAAAGTTATTTGCAAATGTGCTCACACTTTAAAATTGAAACCATTTAACCAGTAAAATCTGCGCATTTATATTTGAAGTCTAAATGATATTAGCATTACACTGCAATTCTATCAGAAAGATAAGAAGAACAATCAATATATTAAAAAATGACAATTATCTGCAAGTATAGACTGGACTAATAATAGGGAAAAAACACTAATGTTTTATAGAAAGTGCAGTTTTGCTTGTAAATCTTCCCCCCCCCTTCAAGTTTCACATACATTTAAAATATAATTAAATTTCTACCTCTTAGCTTTTGACACTGTTAGAGAAAGAAAACATTTGAGGAACAAATGTCATAAATATTTATGCTTTTAAATTATGCCAGACAGTGAAGTTATTAGAATGTCCATTCACACCCCAGTCTAGCACAGGTCTGGCCCAAAGCCCGCGGTCCCATTTCAAGTGAGGCACCTGGTCTGTCAGTGCACCTGCTCAAGGACAGCGGCTCGGTATGGAGAAGAGAAGAAAGCAACACAGCAAAGGGTTTTTAAGCGTGGGATAAGTCAGAGGCAAATTGTATTTTAGGTTTTCAGTGAATGTGGGGGAAGAGCAAGGTCCATCCATCCCACTCAGAAGGCTGCCTGCTGAAATCCCATGAACTGGCTTACGCAGCACTTCCAAAAACAACCTGCTCACACCTCTGCTGTTTCCTTCTACCTGATGTACCCTTATCTTGCTGAAAAAGCAGACGCAACCTGATTCTCAGCTGAGGGCTTCACTGTAGTGTATACAGCAGACATCATGCTTCCCTATATAACATGGTGTTCCTCGCAGTCAGACACTGCTGGTCATTTGCATACAGAGTAATGGAAGAATAAAAAGGGCAGGGAAGTAACTGCTCTGTCTCTTTCTTTCCAAGGAGTTACGCTACCTTTCTGTGCATTTCTAAACTTTCAACTGGAATAACACAGAGGGTGGAAGCAGCTGTAAAGGATTGGGACCCGATACCAGGATTTTCCCCCCTGTATGCCTGTGACAAGCTAGCAAAAAGCGCATACCTCTACATTTAAATACAAATAGGAAGACTACGTTGCAGAGGAAGTGCACACAAGGACAGATGTTCACATCTCATATTGGACTGGAGGCAAACCTTTATGATAGGAATACATCAGATACAAAACCAATTATAAAGACTTTTTGCCATACACTGTGACCACTAATATTTTATCACTACTTTTGCAGAGTAATCTGCAATTAAAGAGATAGCGTAAAGAATGAAATATTTTAAAGTCCTTCTGGTATAACCCACCCCCAGAGTTAAATGCTGACAGCTAGAGAAAGAACACGCAGAGCTATCTATTCAGAGGCAGCACCGTGAATACATTCAATTAAAACTGTGAAGCATCATCTTGGAAAAAGGGGATACGACAACTGCATTTCCCACCAGGAGCCAGACCTCACCTCAAGTGATACACTACATGCTCTTGCAAGGTGGGAGATTTCTTCCTTCCTATGACAAAAAAAAAAAAAAATCTGCAGAGGAGGAAACACTTACCTTAATTTCTTTTTGGAAAAGAATAATAATTAAAAAAAATATCAAAAGAAGAGCCCAGCTCCAGCAGCTTGAGCAGCAAACGCATCTGGGAAGACGCTGGCGAGAGCGAGTGGAGCCGTGAGGCAGCAGCAAGCGAGGCAGGGGCGACTGTGGCCGTGCCCCCTTTCCCGGCAGCAGGCATGACAATGCGCGAACACCCCCTCCACGGCACAGCAGGCAACTGTAGCCAGGAGACAGAGGTGCTTAAATTAGAAAACCGCTGCCAGAGGAAATAAACGGGAACCACAGCGACCCCCTCGACCCCAGCCGCTATCAAATCCGGGAAGATATAGTGCACATCTGTTTTACGAGGCCCCCAGGGAGCTCCAACTCCAGCTACTTACCCTGTCTGCATTATTAATAGATGTTAATGGCGCCATTATATCGAAAAGAAGCCTCTTCCTCTTTATATTATGGAAATTCCAAAATTCCAAGTTAGGTTTGTTTGTGTTTTTTTAATTAAAAAAAAAAAGAAAATAAAAGAAAAGAAAAAATGAAGCAAAAAGCCCTACACGCCATGAGGCAGCAAACAGCTTCTTGGTCCTGCAAACTGCAGAGCTGCACCCTCTCCCTTCACCTTGCCTTCCCCAGTCATCCTCAATACACTGATTTGGTAGACAAAATCGATTCAAAGCAGCAAACAACTGCAATAAAGCAAACAGGCAGACAAAGACTTCCTGCCATAAGGCAACTCCTGAATACACAATTTTCTTTTTAATAAGGTTCTGAAATTTTTCAGCTAGAGCACGTACATTTATTCCCATGCAAATGATGCAGTATAAAGAAAAGCATAATCCCACAGCATTCAGATTTTTCTTACCAAAATACACACTTTATTTCTCCAGCAGAAGTTATCTGTCACCTCAAAAAGTATTATTTAGACTGACTCGACGATAAAGTATCTTCTGTCAAGCCTTTGATTTAGTTGATGAATGAAGGAATGTGATCCTAAAGTATCCCTAGGCTGTGTTTTGTTAATGCCTGGATTTCCTCCGAGTCCATTCATCCTCAAGGTAGGTGTACTGCAGTCATGCACCAAAGTGTCAAAAGACCTTCCACAAAAGATACTGACCTATTTTAATCTGATCCATGTATAAATGCAATGGAGCTACCACTGGGAATAAAGTGAACCAAAGATGTATTTTTAACCCCTTTATGGCACTGTACGCAGGAGGAACAAATGCACATCAATACCAAACATGCCCTCAAAGACTGCACGACAATGCAGTTTGCTTTAACTGGATCTCTTTCGCTGGTGTTAAGAGTCATGTGGAATGCTACTGCTTCTCAGAGAGCCAGGCACATCTCTGCACTTGAGCACTGCCGTCAGGTAATTTTGACCAGCTTAAAAAAAAAGAAAGAAAAGACAAGAAAAAAAAAAAAAGAAGAAAAAAAGAAAAAACCCACAAATCCAGAAATGCCAAAACAGTAGGCTTCCCCAAGTCGGCTTTTACTCCGCTACACAAGATACCTATTTTAACTCAAATAAAAAAAACCACCTCAACGTCTCAAACTGCAAAGCCATCCTTAAGGATGGAAATACCCCCGCATTAATTGCACGATGAAATTTTTTGCATATGTGGGGGCAGGCTGGGGAGAGCGAACGTGTCAAGAATCACCTTCTTGTGCTGCAGATGCATGCTGCAGCTGTTTGCTGGCTTCCCACAAATGAATGAAAAGTGCCGCTAATTCTTCCAAGACAAATGTAACCGATTGGCTTTGTTGCCTGCCTGCCTCTGTGGCTTTTGAGACCACGCAAGTACGCTGCAGACGCGAAATCACAGGGTCTGGCTGTATTAACTGAATTACAGACAGCGCTGATGTGATCATCTTCATCTCTCTCTCGCGCTCTCTAATTATTTATCCAGATCAAGCCTGACTGCTGGAAAATTAGCTCTCTACAGGAGGTAACCGAGCTGAAAGGTTCTTTTTACCAAGAAATGATGGGCTGGCCTCTAGCACTACATATGCCAGTGTGCAGTTGTAAGGAAATGTCACAAGATGTAAATCTGCAAGTAGATTTCTCATCCTCCCAGAAAAAGAAATAAGACATTTTTAGAAGATAGAAATATATATATTTATACAGACACAGAGAATAAGTAACCACCCAAATTCTTGACCCCGAACTTAGAAGAATGTATTTAAAATGGGAAGAGAGAAGATGTATATTGGTCACATCTTCTTTTCATTGCTTTACATGGTCAGTCCCACTTGCCTGTGTATGAACAAGTTCATACAGTATTTCACTTGCACAAGATTTTCACTTCTTGCCAGCAACTGCAATGAGACCAAGTTTTAGTTCCGATGCTTAGTGAGAGAAAAGACAGCAGAATTTTAGTTACTGAATCAAGCCAACCCGCAGCAGAATGAACAAAGCATAAAAACCAGGATAGTAGGGTTTTTTATAAGCTCAAGATACTGTTTTAGCCTGTAGCAATCTAAAAGCAACCGTGAATGCAATTTTTTTTCGTTAAATAAATGGAAGATAAAAAGTGTTAAACCTGCGAGACAAACAAGGGTAGTTTAAAAGGAATAGCTTTGAAATTATTTTCCAATTAGCAAGACTGTCATTACAAGTCGATTTGCTGTACTGCACGCATATATGGATGTACACGTTTTTAATACACTTTAATGCACACTTTGGTCCAATCCTAGTCACATGTAGGCCAGTATTAATTTTAGTGCTAGAGAGCTTTAACTTACCATTTGAAGCATTAAACACACAAAACGTGGACATTAAAACAATGCAGCAGTATGAAACAAACATACTGATTTTGATAGCTGCAACCTTCGGAACTTAATTGTTTGGAAAGCAAAAAAAGAAGCAGATTCCAGGCTGAATCTCTGTGTTTGCTGCACTTGTAGCAGTTTCAGCACGTCAAGCCTTCCTCGATCTTTTAATTGCATTGGGTGTTATGCATGCCAGGGATGGGTGAGAATAGTTGTCAACCCACCTGACTGCAGAACAAAGAGCATTTTTTCTTCCAGCATTTGTTACTGATGCTTGAGCCACACCCTGCGTCCTTACAGAACACGTTCTTTCTCACATTTTCCTTTTTCCTACCCACACAGAGAGACGATTTCTTCCCAAAAATAAAATAATAGCCATTCTCTAGAATTACTACCCTGAGTTTCACCATTTTTTGAATCCCCTGTGGGTTTACTTTTAAGGGACCAAGGAGGATTGCAGGTGCTGCTGCATTTTCCACTGTGTGGTGAGTCCCTGAGCTGGGATGCCTCAGCATCTCACAACCTGGCTCCCCTTACCCTGCTTGGGATGGTGCTGGCAGGTGAGGGGCCTCTCCCTGCTCACCCAGTCACAGGAGAGAGAGGGCATAGCCTCCTGAGCATTTGAGGACAGAAAAATAAATTAAAAACCAAAAACAACCAAAAAATCCCAAAACCTAATGCTACAACAAGAGGGAAGCCCCTTGCCTGGCCCCCCTACCCACCAGCTCCAGGAACCTGCCTGTGAGGTTGAAATACTCTGGGTGGCATTAACCCCTAATAGCTTTTTGCCAAACACTATCACACCCCTTCAAATCCTCCAACAGCTGGCAGTTTGCAAGGTTGAACTCCTCCTGGTCTGGTTGGTCCACTGCTCTGCACAAAGACCCTCCTGCCTTTCATTTTTTGCCTACATCCCCATTAGCCCTGCAAATCATACACACTGGTCTCTCCAGAATCAGATACAAGAACAAAATCCCTTGTAGGCTGGCTACACGACACACCGAAACCTATCATGTTTTTTTCTGATTTGTATAAACAGGCATATTCCTTACTGGATCTATTTATAAAATGATCAAGTAATATAAAGCTAGATGCAGACAGTGCAAAAACTGGTACCCACAAAGCAACTCACATCCCTTTTCCTGCCTGTCTGAAAAAACCTCCTCCATCACCTCAATTATCTCTTCCAAAAAGTCTGGAGGCAATCAAACACCACAGTTTCTAACATTGCCCCACCAACCACGAGGTGCAGCAGCAACTTGGCTGTGGTTTTGGTGGTTTCATACGAGTAGGTAGTTCCTAAGCATCTTTGAGTCAACAAGGCAGCCCTGTCCCTCTGCATTTCCTGAGACATTGAAGTTACACTTTCTGACCTAATAAAAGTAGCAGAAATGGTGACTTTCACCAAGCTTCAGGGCAGGTGGAGTTAAGGAATAGTATGATTTAGCCTGGATTATCTTTGCAAGCAGGAGTAGAGGGATTACTTTTTTTTTTTCTGTTTCCCTGACACAGCACATGCATCCGATGTGCTTTCCAACCCTAGCCCAGTTGTCCAAAACAGTTTAACCAGCAATGCTACGGCCTCTGTGAAATTTGGTGTAGGGCTTTTTTGGTTTGTTTTAAAAAGAGCTTTTGTTCAGCTGTTCCTTGGTATTTGATACGTTATCATCCACCAGCCACGCACCACTGAAGGGAAGCCGCGGTGCTCTTGGGCTGTGGCTCAATCCTGCGTCAAACAGAAAACCGTTTGACGCAGAATCAAAGAAACTGTTGCCACTTGAACCTTCGAGATGCAGAAAAATAAAACCCTTTTAACTTTTGATCACATGATTCTTGAATAACCAGCAAAGCCAGCTTTAAAAAAAAAAAAAAACCAACCAAAACCAATCTGTATATCCCTGGACACATTAGACTGCCAACTGCTGAATGTTCTCGTTACTATTTTGAAATAGGGTGTGGGTGGAAGTACCTACTAAAGCTTTCTACTGCTACTGCCACCATTGCTGCTAATGGGGTAGGTGTTTCCAGAAATCCCTGCTCCTAAGGAGAAGCTTGAACTTGCATCTGTGCCTCTGCTGGGACACACTGAAGACAGGAGTTTCTTGCACCGTTATTTGATCACTGCTGCATGGGGATGCCAGCCTGTGACAGCACCCAGACCTGCTGCAGGCACAGCAGCAGCCAGGGAAGAACAACATGAGCCACGAAGGGAAGTCACCAAGGCTGGGATGGCCACTGAGAAACGAGCAGGCAGCAGAGTATGTGACACTGATATGACCGGGCAGGATCTGGCAGTGGCCATGAAAAACCCCACTTTCCACAGGAGAGCAGATTAGTGGCTTCTAAGGCACCTTGCTGGTGAAGGCATCACAGTATGGGGGCATGGGAGGAGGCACTCTCAACCCAACCCCACAGGCTTGCTCCACTGTGAGTTGCCACACAGTTCAGTCGAGCCTCACCAGGATTTAACACGCAGTGGACACACATGGCACAAAACCAGCAGCTTCTCTCCCCCACCTGCTGGCAGTGACCAGAGGCCCTGCCTGTATCTCTGGGGTGGTACAGCCACCAGACAGCAGCAGAACTTTCCTGGTGCAGTCGTCTGTGCAGCACACTGCACCCCGCTAGGTGCCCGTGTGCACTCGGACGGAAGTGTCTGCTGAATTTTCGTGGAACCTTCAAGTCATTTTCCTAACACTGCTGGATTATCTTTTAAACTGATCAACCCTGCTCAAGACTTAGGCAAATGGGTTTTACACAGTCACTGTTATGTCACTGAAAACATGTCTGAAGGAAAACCAGGAGGTCTCCAGAGTACTGGCACTGCATGAACAAGCCCTAAAATAAAAAAAAGCAGTACAGAGCACCTCAGCTCTCAATTTAAAGAGGTATGTGAATACTCAGCACCTTTCTTAGAGATGCTCATGTTGAACCTGGACAGTTTATCCACTTTTTGGCATAGTAGCTGTACCTGCTAAGACCAAAAGAAATCCAGCAGATTTTAATGGGAATAGAATTGAACTAGCAAGTATCAGGACTCGTTAGTTTTTGGATTACAAGTGTGCTGATAATCCCATTACTATTCAACCTCGGCACCCCTCAAACAGGCTATTTGTTGCCCAGCTGGGCACCAGCCTCCTGGCACATGGACAGTCCCAGGTTCCCTGGTGCACCCACAACCCCTGATGAGTCCCCTGCAGCACCTGGGTGAGCCACCAGTTCCCTCTTCTGACATATGCTGCATCTTGCCTCCCAGAGAACTCTCCTCCCACTGGCGTTCCCTGGAAGGAATCCTAATCCTTCTGACCTTTCTGAATACAAGTTCTTCCGGTCTTTATTTTCTTAAATAATCCCTATCTCCAGTTGTGGCCAGGCACACTTATTTTTTCCACTTTCCATTCTTCATTTCAACCCTCTGTGCAAGGTTGTAAAGTTGTTGCTGCAGGTCTTTGGGAGTCTTTACCTCTCTCCCAACCTCCTTTACTTCCTCCGAAATCACTTTCCTAGTTAGAAAAGCCTGCAAGCTGTTTCTCGACCATACCCAATCCTCCCATCACTTTGTCAGGAGTGCTGGACTGTCTTTTACAGTCAGAAACAGTGATGATAAATGACAGCCTCCATAATCCAGCAAGTGCTGCTGTCCAGAGGCAAAAGTCACAGGCAGATGTGGAGCATTCCCACTGAGAACACCACAGAGGGAAGAGTGCACATCACTCACAGCAGTAAATCCCATCCTCACTCTGGCTGTTCGGCTCCAAGCAGTGTCAAAGCCCCCTTTGCAGGCTACAGGGCACACTGTGCTTCCCAGTCTTCTCTTGCCAGCAGACTTTGTTTTCACTTAAAACACAAAACAGGGAAAAAAGCATCTTCCGTTATCCAAAAGAAGACTGCATGCAACCCTGCACACTCCCCACTTCAGCAGCTCTGATATTGACAGCCAGCTGGATAATGCATTCAAGCACTCTGGGGATCAAACCCTTTATCCAGGAAATCTGTCCCTGTTTGCTAAAGGAGACCCTGGTGAGTAGGATTTGAGGAGCAGAGATCCAAACCATGCTTCCCACCTCACTCCTAACCAAAGTGGGTTCAGAAGCAGGAGTGCCAGCCAGAAGCAGACTGCCCTCCTTCCCAAAGAATCACAAACATCTTTACAAATATTAGACCTCACAGCATGCTTGGAAGATGTCAATAAACATAATTTCTACCACCTCACCCAAGTCTTTGCTGAAAAAGGAATGCTAGAGGGAAGCTTATCTATGTGTCCAAGGTCAGGCTTGGGATCTGTGACAGACTGAGCCATCTTAAGTCCCTGCACATCCAGCCTTCAATCCTAGAATTAGACACCAGGCAGTGCCTCTAACTTTGAAAGATGGAAAAGAAAAGGAAAAAAATTCACAGCCTAGCTGGAAATCCACTGGAAGACTTGAAGAGGTTGTGCTTCTGAAATCAGCTGCAACACTATCCTCCCTTCTGGGAGCAAGCTTTTCCCTGCCAGTACCAGCTCCAAGCTCTTCAGGCTGTGCCCGTCCTCAGTGGCTCTCAGAACCAGTAATATACCAGACTGGGGTGGGGGGAAAGCAGGGCATAACTCACACTAGGAGTGTGGGGTTTTGTCCAGCCCTCTGCAGTCTGCTCTTTCCTTGGCTCCCTTGGACCTGCACATCAGCCAAGAGCAGAGATGGAAAGATACAGCCACCAGTGTCTATACCAACACTGTACCACAGCATGCCAAAAGTTATTTCCACTGGCTTCCAAAGAACCTGCAAGCCCTTAATGGTGACTTGCAAGCAGAGCTAGTCCCGAAGCACTGGTACCTGCTCTGGCACAGCGAGGCTGATGATCACCAGTGACATGTGTGGCATCAGTCACTGAGGGCTAGATTTTTCTTTCTTTAGGCTAGACTACCCTGTTTTGGTAAGCTGGCTAACTCTGAGTTTGAAAGCAAGTGGTAAGAGACTCTTTTCTGGTGCCTTTTGCAGACCCTCCTCTCTCGGGAGGATGCTGTGCCAGGGGAAAGAGATGCCCAGCCACGATGTGGCCACCAGCGGGAACGCCTCAGCTCAACTGCAGTCAATGGCACCATTCCCCTGGCAGTGCTTTTGCTCTCTGCCCTGCTAATATTTGTTTTAAGAGGTCTTGACGAGTCAAGCTGCTCAGGATGAAAGTCCACAGCCTGCCGGCAATGTGAGCGAGAGCACGAGCCTGTGCTAATAGAGGATGCCAGGAGTGCAAGGTGCACCTCAGCTGAGCCAATGGGACCACGAGCCAGCAGCGATGACTTGGGGCTTACTGCTGTAAGCCCAGCCAAGAAAAGTGAAGGCAGCCATTTTCCTGCAGTGTGCTCCAAAACTGTCTGCGGCATCGTTGCCTTGATAGTTAACCAAAATGATAATTTACAACCTTTTTTTTCCCCCAGTTGTAGTCTAAATCTAGACTAGATCTGTTTTCAGAAGCATTCTAATTTAAGCTCACATTTTAGTAAATCCTTAAAATTAATGATTTCTTATCTGTCAGCCTCTAAGACAAACATAGGTTTTCAGCAGAACCAAGAACAGCCAAAAACTCAGCCAAAGCTATCCATCCCAGGTGAGGCACACGGGGGAAGTGTGACCCATCAGGATGCCAAGGAACTTGAGTCCAGCTTTGCAACTTCCTGCACATAAAGCCTGCATCTTCCTTCAGGACTTACATCCTTCACATAAGTAAGACAGAGAAATTAAACCTATTCAGCAGGGAAAGCAGTCTTCCACAAAGAGAAAAACCACATTTTTTCCTCATCTCTACCTTCCTTGCTCAGATTTGTCTCTTTTATGCGTCAAGAAAAATTAAATTCCAAATTTGCAAGAATTAACAGCATATTGCTGCATTACGGAGGACCACAATCACTACAGAGGATGAACAGCGCGAGTCCACAAGGGCAGCTGTGGCTTTATATCAGCTAAAGCAGTCACCATTTGTTTTTCTTTATCTTGAAATTGATGGGTTTGCTTTTAAAGTTCAAAAGTATTAAAATGGGATCAGACCCTTCAGTGGAAATAAAACAACAAAATCCAAGTTTCTTGGTTTGTTTAGAAAGGCCAACCTTCTTCCAAAACACTCCCAATTTTAATTGATTTATATGCTGGACAAACAGTTAAAAAGAAAAAGGAGCCGACTCCCAGCTATTTTTCCACCCAGTAAGACCCACTGGGCAAACACACTCGTGTTCATTATTTACCTCGGGGCAGGACCCCGACTCCTTAACCAGGTTAAGGGCCCCATTGTGTTAATCTTTACATTAGTCCAGTGCAACGTGCCTCGTAATTAACAAAGTAATGTCAATCCCTCTTTAGTGAGGGGGCTGGGACGGACGACGCCAACCCCCTCCTCCCTACACGCACACTGTGGAATCATCTGCCACCTCCTATAAATGCTGCCATTTGTCTTTTCCTTGGATGCATTGCAGGAGTATTTCCATATAAGCCTTATTATAATAAAAACGACAGTGTGACAAACAGCTTTGCAAATAGGTCTGCTGCTCCAACAAAGCACAGACACAACACGCTGATTTGCAGCAATACCCCGCAAAATTCAGGAGTGCTACCAGTTGATTTGAAATCCAGTAAATTTAGGTGGTTGATTTATCTTCTTCATCATGATACCTATTTCTTTGACAAAGCTGAAGAAGTAGAACATGTGCTCAATGCCTGCAACTGTTCCCCCAATCCCTTCCTTCTCCTCCCCTCCAATTTACATTGATTACAGGTTTCAAAGTCTTAGAGATTCATTTTTAAGTTCTGTTTAAAATGCTGATTTTTACTTGTTTTCTTTTCATCTAGATCAATAATGCTCAGATGATAAATATGTACCATTTACCATTTATACTTTTTCATCTTATTGAATATTCTACAGCAAGCCGAAGAAAAATCAGTTCCTGGATAGCGCTTACATTTCCCCTCTCTAGCCTATTCCCCATTTTCTCTATAACACAATACATGAGCCTGAGTGTGTTCTATTAGCGCAGACACCCGTTATAACATTCAGACATTAAGTGCAGCAGAAAGGAACTGCGTCTTAAAAACGTTCACTGCTCATTAAAAAGTTTGTCTAATTTTATGATGGCAGTTCAGGGCATACATTATTCTCTGCGAAACAGTGCCCCAGTGTTAAGACATCACCACATCAGTTTTCCATTCAGTCTTCACTGAGAGATGAGAAGCCACCATTTTCTTTTTGATACATGCAAATTAAATTGTTTGTCTCTACAGAAAGTGTAAACCACAGAGAATTCTGCATTTCAGTGGCGATACTGTCACCTAGCATTAAAAACAAGTATTAATTTGTAAATCAACCTCCTCAATCGTGTTCAAAGGAAGTAATTAAGCATTTAATGTACTAACAAACCAGCACAAATATTAGTTCTGTTTCCAAGGTATCTCACAACCGTATAAAATTCCCCTCACGCTGATGATCTGCATCAGAACAGACTCTTGCACACCATTTTCAATAGATGCAGGCTTACCAGAGTCTTGCACCAGCTATACAATTTATACTGTTTCAAATTTAGCAACACATAAATAGCTGCTTACACATATCTGGGACTATTAGACTTGATTTTACATTCTAGAGCATTAAAAAACAACAGTGTCTTGCCAGTATCCTGCTTACGAAATGCTACAAATTCTTTAATAGTCACACAGTATTTTCAGCATTAAAAAAAAAAAAGGCTCAAAATCATTTTTCTAGCAAGAGTATTTAGGAATGCCTTACCTCATTAAAATAAAGTTTTAAACAATGTCTACATTTAACTTACATAATGCACTGGGTTTGCTGTAATTATCTAGCAATTCCAACTATTCAGTAATACAGGAGACTTAAAGCACAGCTTAGGAACAGGAAGATTTGTATTTTCCAGCAACCCTGTGAAACTCTGGTGAAGTTAGTTCATTGCACTGACAAGAAAAGAAACCTCAAAACCAGTCAGGCAAAGTAGTTTAGCAGCTGTATACAGGGCTTTCTTTCGCTCGAGGCTTTAATAATTTCAACAGGCACAATTTCACAAATCATGTTTCAAACTCTGAATAGCCACGCTGCGATAAGAACCAAAGCTGCGAGAGTCGCGGCTCTCCAGTAAAGCACAAAAATCCCGATGTACAGGGTGGCGACTGAAAGATACATTCATTAACTTTGTTTTCCTGGTTTTAAAAAGGTCAGGTGGGATGCTGATTGCCAGTCAACCACGTTGTTTCAGGCATTTTTATTAGACAAAAGGCTTACAGTTAGCACTGCATTGTGCCCCACCCAGCTGGCTGAGAATTGTCATCTTCTCACTCCATTAGGCTGTAGGGCTGTATCACAATTTCCTAATTAAGCATTCCCTCCGATACATGTGTCTACCTTATAAACACACTCTGTTCTTTCCCTCCCCTCCTAAATAATCTTTTGGCAGGTCAGACACTAGGAGGAAAAAAACCACAAACAAAAAACAAACCCATGAATGAAACAATGAAGGAACAGGATAGTACTGACCTTTTCTTGTAATAACGTCTTGCATCTCTCCCTCCCTTGCTGGTTTCTTAAACTAGGAAACCACTTCTTTAAAAATTAATTACCGGAAGGAAAAAACCCAACCCTTCTTCAAAGCACCCACTCCTCCCCAAAACCAGACAAGCCTATATTGGTCAATTTTAATTCTAAACATATTTCAAGAACGAGGATTTTTCCACGCACATATCCTGCATCAACCTCACTCTATCTGCATATGACATCTCAAATGTAACGGGTAAAATAAGACGCAGTGAATAGTACTCTTTTCTCTCCTTGCACCATGCATATGTGTTGACACCACGCAAATGCACAGTATGTGGAAAGAATGTTAAAAACTTTATGCTTATGAAATCCAGGTTATGAGATTTTCAATAAACACATGAATTTAACCATTCATGAGAACAGTAAATGACAAGTTTATCATGAAAGAACGTCACATTTACTTAAGCCCTATTTATGTGATTTGAGGCAGCCATACCTTATCATGAAATACCAAGTACACACTGTGAGAGAATATTGAAGACACTGCTAGAGTACAGAAAACAGTTTCTGTTTTCAAAACAATTGAAAGTAATAGAACATTCTCCCAGGTCTCTCTGTGTACACTCAGTTTAACTAAACCCCTCATCTACCCTTTAAAATGCAAGCCTCTCTAACACTGGCCAACAACAATGTTATGCTAATACAAATCACATTGGAGCATCTCTTAGCTTGATGGATTACAGGGGAAATAGATAGGTAGGACACAGTTTCCATGAGAAGGCCCAGTTCTTCCCTTCCTTCTATTTTTAAAACTGATCTTACGAGCACCCATTATTTCTCCTCTCCACAGCATCTTTTGAAAACCCCTCTTACATATCCAGACAGCCATCGTGTGCATATGCAGTAGCAAGAGTTTTCAGAAATGTGGACTTCTTTTCAAGGCAAAATGCAGGCACATTGTGTAGAAACCTTAGTTCTTGAAATAATATTTCTCAGCACGTATTTGACAGAGTCCTATTAACCCACAATTACTTAACCTGTGGTGTAATGTGACCAACTCTTCCCTTCTGAACACGCATTTAATACATCTATGTTTCATGCTGGTAAGACAGTTTTAATTCTTATTACATTAAAAAGACTATTTCCACATTAAATAAATTGAATTCGTTACCCTACCTTACTTTTGCTTCTCAGTTTTCATCTGTTCCTTGACTGTTGAGTGATATTAATGGAATCCTTGGGGTACCTACCTTCCAACATTTTAATTGTTCAAGCAAGGCCATAACACAGTCACAAATTATTTGAAATACATCTCATTCTTTTACAGGGGATAGGTGCTGATAATGCAAGCACTGGAAACCCAGGTAAATTCTTTCCTATTTACTTTTTTTTTTTTGATATGAAAAGCAGAGCCTTTCAGATATTACCCATGATGCCCCAGAACCAAAAACATCTGCAATATGCCATGTTCCCCGTTTGTCGCAACCAACCCACCTATTTAAAGCGGGGTGAAGAAACCATTAATCTACTAAAATACACACACACACACACACACACACAAAATTCACAGAAAGATCTCTTGTACTTACACGTTGCACTGAGCCGCATGCAGGAAGGTAGCTTAGTCAGTGCCAGCCATGTTGAAGACCTGCAAGACCCAGGTATTTGTGAAGATGTTACTTGATGGCTTTGTGACTTTCAACCGCAAAACATCCCCTGCTTCCCCAGAGCCACCTACAATTTTGCTAATGATGTTCTAATTTTAAACGTGGTGTGTGAGAGACAGAGTAAGGAGAAACGTTCTAGGTATTTTAAGCTCTTTATAATACAGCAAGGATGTTTAAGAAACACCTGAAATGCCCCTTCATGAGTAACTATTTCTTTCCTGCTGAAGCAAAAGAGGGGTGAGGGGCGGGAGAAGCAAGCCCCTGAGCCATGCAGTTCACACCTTCAGAGGCAAGACCCTGCTTGGTCAGGACAAATGGTAGGACATGCAAGGTGACATTTGAAATCAAGGTCTCCTTCTCAAACACTATTTTTCCTCTTCTCCCTCCAAGTAGGTCACCCCTCTCAGCTGATTTTGTGTAATTGGTCTAGTTTGCTAAAAAGCAAAAAGAACCCATCCTGCAGCATATGCTACCAGGAGAGCTAGTGCCCTACTGCAGAGAGAGAGGGCTTGCTAAAAGCCATTATTGCTAAAAGGGAGCATCACCCACTATGGCCATTTCAGACTTCTTTCGGGTTGTGGCAACCTGGATTTCTCAAAATCACTTCAGTAGAAGCAGCACAGCAAAGCCGTTTCCTGGTGGCTCCCTGCTAGTGACTGCACCGAGCCACAGCCTGGTCACCAAACCACGACTGCACGAGGGCAGCCGAGCTCTCCTCATCCCAAACACACAGTGCTCAAGCTCTACCTTGGCATCCCCCCTCCCGGGTGACAGCGAGATGCGCTGTGTCAGTGCGGAAGCCTGATTGCTCATTCCCCTCGCGCAGTCCCTAGGCAGAGGTGGGTGCTCTGGGGTGCTCCCTTGCCCGGGGAACAGGCGGCACCGCTGTTCTGGAACCTTCCTGCGCATGCCAGACCAGTGCCTGCGTCCCAAAATCTGCCAGGCAAAAGCGCGCTCCTGAAAGCGGCTGCTCTTCCCGACACACCAGCAATCAGAAGAGGGTTTTTCCACACACTGTTATTTCCCAACGAAACCTTAATTAATTGTACTAAGTCATTAATTGTGCTTTTGCTCGCTCCTCATGGGGTACGTAGTGGCTAGAATGTGATGCCCGCTAAGTTTGGAGGGATTTTAACTAAAAAACCCCACAAAACCCAAACCCCGACTGAGACCGGACACACACGCCCCGACAACTGCGGTACAGCCGTACCCTTTTCCCCGCAGCCGCTCTCAGGGACGCGTGTCCTGCAAACCCTAGTCGCACAGCCCCGACTGCGCCGTGCCCGCAGCAGGCTCCGCATCGCCCCGCACCGCACCGCAGCTGGCCGAGGCCGGGCCACGCGCGGCTCCTCCGCGCCAGCCCGCGCAGCGGTGCGGGAAGGGCAGCTCGCCAAGGCGAGACCCCCACGCGAGCATCCTCACCGGGCGGCGGCGGCGCGGCAGCCCGGCCCCAGGATCGGGCTTTTGTTAATGCCACTTCCCATCTTAAGGAGTTCTAGAAACTTTCCGGGAAGCGCCCGGGGCGAGCCAGGACTGCGCCCCCGGGCTGCCGTAGTGCAGGTGCCCGGCCCCGGCCGAGCATCCGCCCGCATCGGCACCGCGACCCCGGGGCGGGCAGGACGAGACGCTCCGCTCCGCATCTCGGCCGGCCGGAGCGCTGGGGGTCCGCGGGACTGCACCCACGGGCGCGGCGGAGCCGCGGGGCTGTACCGCCGCCCCCATGAAGTCCGCACCCCGCCGCCGCCCACGCCCNCGGCGACGGCGACGATCAGGTGACGGGGCAGCCCCCGACACTGCGGAGCCGGGCGGGACCCGCCGGGCGGCGGCCGTGGGGGGCGGCGGGGGGAGCACCGCGCCACGCCGTGCCACA
>VWZV01007381.1:133228-281451 GCA_013397155.1 Irena cyanogastra
CCCCGGGGCGGGCAGGACGAGACGCTCCGCTCCGCATCTCGGCCGGCCGGAGCGCTGGGGGTCCGCGGGACTGCACCCACGGGCGCGGCGGAGCCGCGGGGCTGTACCGCCGCCCCCATGAAGTCCGCACCCCGCCGCCGCCCACGCCCCCGACCCCCCGAGACCCGCAACAGGTACGACCCGGGAGAGCCCCCGCGGCCGCCGCCCCCCGGCACAAGGAGCCGGGGGCGGATCGGGAGCGGCTCCGTTCTGGAGCGCCGGGTCCCTGACACCCCTTCCCCACCCCCGTCCATCCCGACCCGCGCCCGGCCGGCCGGGGACGCCGTGCAGTATCGGCCGGGCCGCACCGCCCGAGGGGCNGTGCCACTCCCGCGGGGACCTTGCCCTGCCCTGCCTCCCCCCGCGGGTCGGTACCGATCGCTGGGTAGCGCCGCCGCAGTGACTTCCCCGGTGGCGAAGGTACCCGCGGCTCGGGCGAGCGGGGGGAACAGAACCAGCGTGCCCAGGCCGTTCTGAAGTGGGCAGAGGGTTGTGCGGGGGGGCACGGCGGGAGGAGCCGCCTGTGTCCCCGCACCGCGCGCTCTGCTGGCGTGGGGACAGTGCCTGCGGTCCACGCCTATGTGGGATGAGTTTCATTAAACATACTGACTCCGGGGTTTTCTATTGAAAAAGCAGGATCAAGGAGGCTGCACGTTCTCATTGAAAGTGACTGCCAGCTTGCAGTAAGGGTAAGCTGACAGCTCGTTTTTACAGCGTGATGCTGCTGAACCTCCGCTTCTGAAGATGAGTGCTTGGTGCAGCCTTCTGCGGGGGAACATCCGCCCTGCCAGGGTCCTTGTCTCCTGCCTGCTGCCCACGCCGAGTGCTGGAGGAGCAGCAGGCTTGGCTGACACGTGACCCTCGCTGCTCCTCGTCTCTGAAATCTGGTGCCTGAGAACACTGAGTTACTCAATTCAGGCTCCTGACCCGTCTTCTGGGCAACGCGGCTGCTGCACTTCAGTGTGGCATCTCACTACCCCCACCCCTCTGGAGAATACACCCGCACATTCCACCTTGCTGTGTCTATGCCTGCACCCCGATTTTGTGTCAAACGAGGTTGTTAGACAAACGAGAGCTGGGACGAACTTCTGGGAGCAACCACCTGCATCAGCGGGGCACTGAAGTGCTTACCAGGGCTCAGCAAGCAGCTGCGGGCTGAGCGACACGTTCACAACCCTCTGCTTCCAGGGGAAATTTTGTATGTAAAGCAGAAAAAAAACCCCCATTACTCCCAAACTGCACTCCCCCCTCCAAAAAAACCCTAATCACCAAACCCATCCAAACTCTCTGTTTGCTTCTGTTTGCCAGAGCAGGCAGTAGACGCCCCTACCCTGCTGACGTCTTGTCCAAGGTTTTTTTTAAGTCCACTGATGCTGGGGGGCAGGGGACAAGTCCCGAGTGAAGCCCCAGCTCTGCCTGTTCCATTTGCAGTGTTCCAGACCCGTAGCCACCCCGCTTCCCTGGTTCCTCCTGCCTGTCTGCACCTGCCCCACCCTGAGCAGGCACACCCCAGCCCCTCTGCTGCCATTTCCATGTCTCTGCAATTACTATTAGCTGTAGAGATTTATGTGCTCCCCATCTTTGCAGGGTCTGATTGCCATGTGGCTCCTCCCTGCAAATGGCATGTTTTTAGGTAGTTCTCATGGAGGGAAGTGCACTGGTGCAGAGCTGCCACTCCCGTGTAGGATTATATTCTCTTTGGGATCAGGGCCCTTTTGGTGGCATGAAATATGTCTAGACTGATCTGTATTCTTCAGGTCCTTAGATCAAAATGTGCCTATTTCCACAGATGTTTTAAATTTTTGTGGAAATATTTTTCTAATGTGTATGTTTTATTATTATTAGTTTCATTGATGCAACCTTTACTCATTTGTGTAATCTCTGACAGAGAGGAAGCTGAGGTGTGTGCTGGGTTGCACCTTTTTTCCCTGATGGAATAGGTACCTTTCACATTAGTGCATTAGCATCTTTTTCTCCCAGAAAACTCTTGAAGCTTTAACCTTGCAGCTTCCTGCTATGTAATAATAAAGCAATGTTTTTCCTGCTAGAAATTTCTCATAGGAACTTGTCTCTCTGACATGATCCACTTACTGTTTTTTCCTTGTCAAGTGCAGGCTTGTTTTTCAATAAAAATAAAAGCAAAGAGCTAATTCTGAAATCCTTAGTCAGACAAAGCTTGCGCTGAAATCAAGGGGAGTCTTGTCTTGGTGTAAAGATTGCAGGTTGAGGATCAAAATCATTATAATAAAACATTGTCGCAGGAGCAACATCTCCCACTTCAAAAATAAACATCTTTGCTCCAGTTAGCTATTTATGTAGCTGCAGGAGACTATTGATTTAGGAAAGCTTTCTGGTGCACAGATGCTCTAAACCCTTAGCACTAGTAAGAAGCAGCAAAGCTCGGGAGGAGCAGGTTGCAAAAGAAGTATAATATAAAACTCTGCTTTGTTCTGCTCCTAGCAGTACTCAGGTTAAGCCTCTGGCTCACCTTCACCTGAAACACCCCTTTGCCACATCTTTGCCTCATCCCATGCTCAGATGTTCCCAGCCAGGCTGCACAGCCAGTAGAATCAAACATTTGCCCGTGGTGGGGATGTGGGGCTTCAGAGCCCGGCAAAGGCACTGAAGAACGAGGGCTGCGTCCCTGCTTGAGTATGAAACATCTGTAGCTTCTCCCTCCTTGCCTAAGAGACTCTTACAGGAGGGACTATGGAAGTTTTGGTAATTGTTCCAAAATAAGAACCAATCTACTAATCCATCACTAGCACAGATCAAGAGGCGGGGCGGGCAGAGGGAGAGGAGGAAAACACGCACAAGCAGCCTGAGTCAAACAGAGAATTTGTCATCATATTTGTATAAATTTCCCAAATTTCCGTGGTAATGTAATCATCCCATTATACTTACGGTAGAAGAATACTTTCAGAGTTACTTTTGAATACATTAGGTTACATTACACGAAACAGAAAATTGAAAGTCTTTAAACAGTGCTATGTAGTGTTTCCAAAGAGTCTGCCTCTAATGCCAATGAATAGCAAAGCTGCAAACAGCAGAAGGAGTTGATTACTTTTGAGTCTTGCAACTTACAGTACATAAAATTGCTTTTAAGGTACATTTCTAGGAATTAGGCTGGTGACTTAAGTGGGAAAAGAGTTGCACTGAAAACCTGTTAAAATTATTTTTGTGGGAGAAGATGGAGTCTTTCTCACTGATTCTGCCACAGACTTTTCCTCACCAGGTGTGTAAAGAATTATGTGCTTTGTTGAATAATGGCCACCAGGAACCAGCCTGTTTGACCCCACCCCAGAAGACATTGCTACTCTAACAAGAAATAGATAAACTTGAGTCCACAAGCAAATTTTTTCTCAAGGGAAGGCAAGAATGGTATTTCCGCACTAATGCAAACAAATGTTAACATAAAAGAAGCTGAAACAACAAATCACTCAGAGAAAGTCTAAGTTGTTCAGCCTTTAATCTATTTAACATAAATAACTTCCATAACTACAGTGAATAGGGCAGTTGATCAGAAGTCCTAGTATGGAGGCTTGGAAGTCATGGTATGAAATCTATTCATCCTACATCCCACGTCTCAAAAAATGGCAGTATCCCTGTCGGATGTTCTGAGAAATGCCAATACCACATAACTCCATTTAGTGGCCTGTTTACGTAGGTCTCAGCTCTGTGCCCAAGTGAAAACACTGTTTTGGCGTGGTTGGAGGACACAAAAGTAAGTTGCATGCACTGGATCTGCACGTCATCGTTTAACATCCTTTTAGGGGCAGGCAGATGTGGTCATTCAGCCATCAGGCAACATTCATGACATGTTCAGAGCTGCCTTCTGATTACCCAGGCACCCCAAGCTCCTCTCCAAAAAGCAGCAGGTGAACCCTGTTTATTTGCAGTACGTGAGAACAGGGTAGGAGCTGCATTACCCCTGTCAGAAGCTGGCAAACCCCATTTACCCATTATATTCCTGTGGACTCCTGTCTCTGGGAGCTTGACTTGAAAAGCCTTACAAAGACAAAGGGTGAGCTTGTGGTTGTGTTGGGGGCACACATTGTAGATTTGGTTTTATTCTTGCCCTGAGCTGTGGGTACCATTGCCTTGCTGTCCTGTCAGCTGCCAGCCCTGTTCCCTGCAATAGAGAGATAATATTGCCTTGCTCTGCCATGTCTGTTTAGGACCTAGATACTAGTGACCACAAAATAATCATACACAAAATGGGGCCCTGAACTTAGCTGAGAGATCAAGGCACAGCAAAAATGATTTGCCCATCTAGTAGCCACATAGGGCCACATGCTTGCAGTAATAGCAGTGCTAAAAGCAGCTCAGACCTTCAGAGGCTTGCCTGTTTCCCATGGGGCTTGGGGAAGAGACAGCCCTCTTCTTCCCTCCCTCTACTCCAGAAAGGACTTTTTTTGGACCCTCTTGCAGCACATGTGGGTCCAGCAACCCTCTATGGAACAGGAACTAGGAAACTCTGGGAGAGATTTCCACATATGGCTACAAAGCGGCAGAGTGGCTCAGGGGACATCTCTTGTCATGTCCTTAGTCCTCTGTCAGGGAATGATGGAGCTGGGCCATAGCAGACAGCCTAAAAAAATTAATTTATTATTACTGTAGGATGTCTGAGTTAAATTGACTGAATCTAAGGGGTCAATGCTCATCATTTCCAACGGGCCTGCCAATTCATTTAACAATAGAAAATGACCATGGAGGGATCACAGTTGCCACCATCGCCTTGTAACCTTTTAACCTTGTAAAACTTTGGTTTAACACAATAGACTGCTTCTTGTGCTTTCCCATACAGTTTCACATACAATCTTTGCAAGAAAGAGTCCTTTGTATGCCACCTGCCCTCCAAAATGCAAATCCCCCACTTAAAATGAGAGCAGTGGGCAGCCTGCAGACTACAGGTGACATAAGCCGGAGTTCAGGAGCTCATGATATCATAAAATGGAACACAAGCTGCAATGTTTGCATTTAAATTGAGCTTTCTGAACAAATGCTTTGGAATTGTTCATAAACAAGGGGTTCCAGTAAAAATGTGACTAATGCCATTAGTCATCAGAAGTGGACCTTGTGCATTGCCACAGCCACCAGTGGCAGAGTTCCCGTTACCTTCAGCAGGAGTAGGTTATGCTTCTAGGAGATTTACTGCCCCTACCTAGCATGTCAAAACCATCAAGGTCCACAGTATGTGAAATGTAATGCTTAATAACAGAAGAAAAGACTGTTTTGGAATACGAGGAAACTGATGTGAAAGGGGCAATAAAAGAGTGCATTAAATGATGATGCCTCTTTTGAAAGGAAACTCGCAGGCATCTGGGGCCATTACCTTTCATATCCCAGCAATCAGGAAATTAACCTTCAACCCTTCTCTGTTGACCTCCTCTCCTTTCTCTTTTTCTGTCATTCATTCTTTTTCCTAATGACTGGAGAAGACAGATACAGTCTATGATTTATGCTTCCAAAGGCTACAGTCTGCCTCCTTCCTGTAGCTTCCCAAGCACTTCAATGTCTGTGTTCACTCAACTCTAGAAAGAGTCAAAGCTTCACTCAGATTTACTTCCATGTCATACTTACCAACACCTGAATTGTTTATGCTTCATTTATTCCAAACTCTGTGTTACCTTATTACCCCGGACCTAGGAATAAATCTTACTCCCATCTTTGCTGTCACCTGGAGGCAGGCAAAGCACTGAAGGTGTTGGAAGCCCTCTGCTTCAAGGAGAGGTTGGACCCTTTGGACTTGCACAGGGTGATGTTGCACAGGGAGTACACAAAAATACACCACAACCCTGTTACAAAACCAAAATCAGGAGTAGGAGTCGCCTCTAACATCTCATCCCGAGGGAGAAGAGTGATGGAATGCACGACTGTTTCACCCTCTGATCCCAGGGAGACCTGGCAGCATCAGATAATAGCTTTCAGAAAAAGTGTGACAACATCACTTCTAAGAACAGAAACGGTGACTATAAAGCCAACAAGCAATGGTTGCAACTCTTCAGGGCTATGATGACTGCGTAGAAAATCTCTGAAATGCCATGAGTTAGCAATATTAGCTTTATCAGGAAAAGAACTAGGAGAGTGAGACATGGCCTCTTGTCATGCAAAATGGAAATGCTGTCTGAGTAAGTTCAGAGCAGCCTTTGCTTCCAGAGCAACTGAAAGTCCTGAGTCATCACACTGAGCTGTAAGCTGCCGGCTGCAAATCCAGCACTGAATTCCCACCTATGTACATTGCATGTATTGGAAAACAAATTTTGCTGACATAGCTGTACTTCACTGCATGCCAAAATATGAATATCTTCAATGTTTTTGTTTTCCTTGGAGGTTTCCCCTCCCTGCCTTGGGTCCTGCCTCTTACCCTGAGCTAAGACTGGCATAATTAGTCCTCAGACCATCGTGCTCAGACACGTGGTGACTTGGTTCTTGCCTACACACCTGGTTTTTCAACTTTTTTACCTGAAGAAACCAAAGGTCCTTCCCTTTAAGCCTTGCTAAGGTCACACTGGTACTGTTCAGCAGCTCTGGAGTCACCCTGAAGTTGTGTGCCGATTTAGCCTTGAGGGATGGCTTTTCCTCCAGAACCATCTCAGTTCTTTCCCAGAGAAATGATGGCTGCGTGGGCACCGCCTGCAGTTCCTGATGGCTGGCCCAGCTTTGCAGGGAAGATATATTGGGAAGAGGTGATTTTTTCAGGTTACTGGTTAGCATGATGGAGGGTAAGAGTCTGCTTCCCCACCAGAGCTGCACCATCACTGCTTGTCCCCTGCTCTTGTGCAGACCCTGCCAGCTCACAAGGCACCATTCAATTTATTTCCTCTGGGGCCTGTCAGAGGATTTGCTGCTATTTGCAGAGAGCTGCTCTGAAGCTGCTGGGGAGGTGTAGTTTTATCTGGTGTATTTGCCAGCCACAGGAGGTGACAGCCTCCTCCCCTGGAGGTGGCAGCCCCAGCACGCTTTGCTTTCTGGTGGGTGTTCCCATCCCTGCGGGAACTGCAGCAGTGGCACGGATGCGTGGGACAAAGGGATGCCTCCTGCTCTGTCTGGGACCAGGAGTGCTCGAGGGATATCATGTCAAGAAGCTGGTAATAGAAATAAATGAAGGCAAACCCCCTCCTATTGTCCACAGAAGCTATTTTTGGTGCAACTATTTTAAGGGTTGTTCTCCTGGCATTCCACATCCTGACATTTCAGCACATTTGCCTCACCTACTGCCTGCATTACTGGGTTTTCAGCTACAGATCATCCCTATCAAGCCACTGCAGTGATTTTTTTATGCCCTATCTGTGTTGTACACACAATGTCATCAGCACCTTTTATTTGTAAAACAATACCTCCAGCAATAAAAGGGGTGTACCTGCTCTCCCCCTGCCCCCAGCACTTATGAGCCTCAGCATCATTTTAATATTCAATGTATGATGCCTTAGTTGAGCAAAACATACTTTGTGCAGGAGCTGTTTAATAAAAGAAAAACATGCTCCAAAGTGACCCACATGGCAGGGGTAATTTAGTATGCTGCTCTCTGTGCTTTCTGTCTTACTTTTGCTGTTTACAGATTTTTTTTTTCATCTGTTTGCACAGGGAATAGATGCTGACATTGTCCTTTTCATGAATAAATCTCTTTTTAGCATGTTGGCCAGCACAATAAAAAAAATTATCAAACAAATTAGAGCCTGAACCTGCAACCTTTTTTGATGAAAAGAAAACCTGTTTGTGGGCCAGCTCCCTGGCTTACAAGGGACTTTTTCTGGAGGAAGAGCTGCTCACGTGAGCTACACGTACAAGGTCTCAGAATTTTTGTGCTGCAGAGCTTGACTGTCAGCCAAAGCTGGAGGCGGCTCAGAAAAGGGAATGGAGGTGGTTGTCAGAGACGAGTTTCAATTTCCTCTTCCTCTGCCACCTGCTGTGCTGGAAGGACCAAAGGTTGCTGTAATTTATACCATGGCTTAAAGTCTTGGTGGAATGGTTTGCCTCCAAAACAAGAATTATGTCTGTGGTAGCTTTTGCAGCAGGAGAAATTTTTAATGGTGCCTCCAAAATGACATGGATTGCAAAGCAGATTGATGGGAAGAAGTCCCTACAAAGGCTGTTAAATATGAAGGCAGTAGCTGAGTCTCAGGTACCCTCTGAGCTGTCGGTGTCTGGAGGCTGAGTGTCTAAAGGAGAGGCACTTCCCTGCATTGCTCTTCTGCCATTAGCCATGAGGACCTTCCTCTGACCTGTTGTGTCTGTCCTTGTGTTCAGAGCCAACACCAGCGATTCCCAGCTCCAAGTTACAGTATTTTCATTTGGCTACATCCCAGAAAGCAAAGGACATGGCATATATTGCCCCAAGTACCATACATTAAGCTTCCTTCTTCCCTCCCGTCTTCAGTGGGAGAGGACTTGTACCCATCCTTGTGCAGGTGTTGAGCAGAATGCAAGTGCTTGTGACCTGCATCCTCACCAGCTCAGCTGGAAGTACCCTGGCCTTATAGATATCCTGGCCAGAGCAGTTTGCCTGGCTCAGAAATGCCACCCAGCTCCAGCCAGGGGATTTTGTGTATGGATCAGATATCCCAATATCTGGGAGACAGCAGAGCTCTGCAGCTGAGGTTGTCCCCAGCACACATCAGCTGCCCAGGCAGTGCAAGGGTCCCCAGGTGAGCTTGCAGGATGAGCAAAGCATCTTTTCCTGTGCAAGAGAGATGTCTTCTCGGAGGTTTTACCCCGGAGAGCATCCATGGGTTGTCTGCTGCCTTGTGCCCCTCACTCTGGCACACCTTTTGCCAGGCTCCTCCTCTCCATGGTGAGGAACAGCTTCAGCTTTCTCAGCCTTTCAAAAGAGGAAAATTGCGCTCCAGAGACAATTCCCAGTTCACAGGGTTGTGGACACTGACTGCCCAAAGGTGGAAATAACAGGATAGGAAGTGTGTGTACAAAGAGCTATTTTTATCAACGGATGAATTGTAGTAGGTGCAATAGTAAAAAATTAAAAACTGGTATGACTAACCCAGGCTCTCAGGAGCCCTGGCTCCCAGTGTGCTGAAAATGGCATCAGCCTAAGTATTTTATGAGCTGAAGAGTACCAGGTAAGCAAAACTCTGCTTGGTATCTTCCCTTGGCTCCAGCAAGAATAGTCAATAAGGCCTTTGTGTTGTGCCTGGCAAGGAAACGACAAAAATAACTGCATCTTCAGCCAAGAAAAGCCCTGCAAGGGTAAAGATGACAGAATTTCAACTAAACAGCAGAACTGCACTTTGGTATGAAGAACTTTATAGGCTAGTATGCCAATGCATGCAGGAAATGTGGTTCTGCCAGCTAGTATTGGTTGAGTGTATTCAACAGCAGCCGGCAGCCCATGAACACCAGTTTTGACACACGTTGGTGGTTAGGAGAATTTTAAAGGGTAACCAAGAAAATACCAGCAACATCCTATGAAACAATGCTAGTTTTAGAGAACCAGATATGCAAGATGGATTATTTAGTAGGAAAAAAAAAAAAAGGAAGTAAAATCCAGAAGGCAATAATTCAATCAGTGACAGCTGACTGGACATGTGTCAGAAGGGAAGGCTAACTGAAGAGACATGTCTGCAAATATCCAAGATGTGAACAAAACCAAGAGTCTCCTGCCTTCTGCAGCACTGCCAAAGGCCTTCAAGCACAGAAGTCCAGGAGCAGAGTCATCAGGCCCTACCCTGTACAAGAAATAAACAGGCCCCCAGACCTGAACACTGCCACCCAGAAAAATCTGTTTTTCTCCTCTGAAGGGGGAATCAGGGCTCTTAAGACCATGAGGGAGGTTAGTCATGATGGTTGTGTCCATGGCCAGAAGGCTACTCTCATTTCTTCTTGCTTCCTCTGCCCCTCAGTGTAACATATTTAATCTCTGCATGAAGCACAGGATGTTCATGTTTGCCTGAAGCACATATTTCAGAAGGACTTTAATAATTCATTGAAATAATTAAGGGCAAGGAAATCCATAACTTTCTGTGGCAGTTTGCTCCCACTGCCCATCAACCCTAGTGCTAAAAATGTGTGCCGTATTTCCGATTAGGTCTGGTCTCACCATCCAGTCTTTGATATTTGCTGTCCTTTTCTTTCATGAGGTTAAAAGAGCTCCTATATGCCCAATATTTTTCCTCCCTTAGAGTGGAAAAAGCTGCTGTCTATCAAATCATTCCTCAGTCTGATGAGCTAGACAGATTGAACTCCCAGCCTTCCACCAGAGAATCGCCCCCTGGTTGTCCAGTTGGCTTGGAGCTCTCTTCTTTGCATCTTTGCTGACTTTTTCCAAATACTTCTGGTAACATGGATGTCAGAAATACACTCACTATTCCCAGTTTAGTTTCATCAGTGCTGCATACAGATGTGCTTAGTTGCCTTTTTTTTTTTTTTTTTTAAATAGATAGCTGTTTCATCCTTGGCCATAGGGGTCCCTGGATTTCTCTGAAGGACCCATCCCAGGCTGTAGACATTTTTCTAGAAGCATCGAGCATTTTCACCTCACCTTGGGCTGCTTGTCCCCACAGCCATCACTTCTTTTTCAGGATACTGATCCCTCCTCCTCCTGTTTTGGAGCTGGCTCACCTGTTCTTTGCTGAGAGTCCCATCCTGTCAGTTGTCCTGGCACTTGCTTCATCTTGGCCCTTTAGTTTTTAGTGTCTGTTACACTGTGAGAGCAAAGGGATTCTAGGGGCATAGATTAACAGCTTTTATTGATTCCCTCTGTCATACACACAAGACTAACCAGCAAACACAAAGTGCAGGACTAGCCAGAGAGAAACTGAGCACACAGAGCATTGCACCATGTCCACATCACCCAGGGAAGGATCTCTTTGAACAAATAAGGTTTCCCAGAAATCTAGAGGGACTTTGTAGGACTTGGGAAATTAGAGACAGTTTAGGTCTTTGGGTGTCTGGGGAAAAAATGGGAGTGTGGTTCGGGATCAGAGCTGGGAAGCACAGCTCTTTTCAAGAAAAGAGGAATAGTTTGCTTTGTGGATAACCACAAGCGATTATGAGGGAACAAGTTTTGAGAAATTTTATTCTGAAAGTTTTTTTTAATTTCAGCAATTTACGCCAAGACATTTCTTCCAACATGCAGGAGACAATTTGTTTGAATTTATTTGTGATTACATGATCAGTGAAGGCTGTACATGAAGCAAAATCTTTGCCAATGTTGTTAGAGATAATGGCATTAGGGAGAAATCCCAAGCAGGGATAATTACTCAGTGTTTAGTAGGCCTGGTTATACAAGCAGCCAAAAAAGCAGTGAATGTGAATACCTCCAAGGAGGGACTTTTCTTAATGATGATTTTGTTGTATCACCATCAGGCATTTGTTTGCTTGCAAAGGTGGGGTGTGTGCTGTTTACTTCCCTCAGCTGGTGTACAAAAGGAATAAATAAAGCCTGGTGAGCTGAAGTGAGGAAAGATGGGCAAGTCAATAAATCACAAAGTCATTAAGAGCGGGGAGCAGGTTTTTTATTGCATTGTGAAATGCACAGGAAGCACACAGGCATGAGTCCAGTCACATGCATATTAAGAGATGAGCCATTGCATTTTGAAGATTAATATTTAGTGAGCAGGCATCATAAAAGAAGACTTTACAGGAGTCAAAATTAGAGGTAAAGAAGAAGGTGAAGAGGTAACTGCTTAGGTGGCCCACCGTGGAGCTGGTTTCCACATGCAGTGCAGTTTGTTGTCTCATTCATTGTTGGGCCATGGTGTTGTGGAGCTGTGGAGGAGCAGGACAGCACTGCAGGGCAGCCTTGGTCACTTCACTTGCTTTGGCTGAGTGAGACATGGTGATGGAGAAGAGGGCGAGAGGAGTCTTCATCCCCACCTCCAAAGAAAGAGAGTCCTTCACTCCCTGGAGTCCATACCAGATGGATTAAAGTAGGGTAGGTGAACAAGAAACAAGAGTCTTCTCCCTTCCTCCCCAGCCCTGCTGCCAAGGACTACAGGTACAGGAGAGCAAAGGAGGAGGGCTGGTGGGAAGTGGTGGTGCCCATGCTCAGACTGTTTAGCAGACAGGTGGGTTACCATGTCTGGTCGAGGTGCCCACCAGGTGCAGCAGCAGTGCAGCCCCTAGAGCAGCTGGGTGCTCAAAAGAAGCTGGGGATGTGCAGCTTGTTAGAAGGGAAGCAACAGCCAAGAGGGTAAAATGCTTGCAGGTTGTCCCAAGAGGCACCTTACTACCTGGTTACAGTAAAGGTATTTCCAGTTATCAGAAAATGTTTTAAAAGGAAATTAGAAGAGGCAGAAGGTAAGCAGCTGGATAGACTGTCAAAGATGTCCTTAAGAAGTGTAGGTTGTGTCCACACTAGGGAAAGTAGAAGAGCAAACAGGTGGAAACTCATAGTAAAAGCAGCCAAAATGGATTTTTGCGGAATAATTTCATTGTTGGGCATAAACCCAACAACAAAACCATTTTCAGCTGCATCAGGCAGAGGCTACTTGCTAGCCAGCACATAGGGCCTAGAGAGGGTTGTGGGGTAATGGGAGCACTTAAAGATGACAGGACCATAAGAGCAAAGGCAGATAAGATCTCTGTGCTGGTGTTTGCTGGAGAGGAGCCTCAGGAGACCTCCCATGCCACAGCTTTTTCCAGCTGGAGATGAACAAGAAACAGCCTCGGACTGAACTGTCAGAAGAGGAGGTTTTCGAACAAGCTGATGAAATGAATAGCAACAAATCACCAGGTCCAGCTGGGGTTCAGCCTGGGCTCCCAAGGAGACTCAATTACAAGACTGCCAAACTACTGACTACAGTGTCTAACCCCTGCCTTCCATCAGTCATGTGCCAGGAAATGGAGGTGGTAAATAGGATACTCTCTTTAAAAAAAAAAAAGAGCTTCGGGAAACCACAGTCTTGCCTGTCTGCCTTCCCTTCCCTTCAAATTGTCAGGAAGTGTGATGAAGAAAAGACCAGACAAACAGGTTGAATTGATACTAAAGATCTGTTCTAGCCCTTCAGAAGAGCTGGTAGGTCTGTGGATGACTCTCTAGTCACAGCTTATTTAGCTTCCCCAAAAGGTGATGACAGGTCTGTCACCAGGTGTCTGCTTATCTTTTAGGAAAGCACACAGATGTGTCTCTGCAGTGGTAGTCTTGATGATATGCACTGAGTTTTGCTCTCACCCTTGGGTGTGAGCTGGACTGACCTCTGCAGGGGCTTAGGAAGAGGAGAGTCACCTGCCCTGTGGCTCATGCCCCACTTGGACAAACCTCACTATGTATTGGAGCTCCTAGTGGGCATGTGGAGTCAGTAAATATCATCATCATCTTCATTGCTGACAGAGTGCCTTAGCTTAACACAAATCCCATAGTGCTATGTGATATACAGAGGCAATACTAATGAAAAAATTGGGTTCTTGCCCATAAATATTGTAGCTACAATACATACAGTTTCTAAGCATACAGTAGATGCTTAGAAACAGTATCCAAGACTAGACTTGATTCTTCTGTGAGGGATGGTTTCATGTCTCAGCTGTTCCAGAGCACACCACCAGGGCTAATGTTTGGGTCAAAAAACCCTTTCAAGCCCACATCTTTCCCTGCAGCATTGCTGCCTGACCACCCTTTTGCTTGTACAGTGCATTATTCCTATGTTCTTCTTGTATTTATTGGATTGTGTCTGCTGCTGGAGAAAAGATCTTGGGTTTTCCAAGTTGGATTTGAATGCTAATCTCAGCCTGCAGCCTGCTTGTAAACATATTTAGTTTGGTTTTATCTGCAAGTAAAACTAATATCCAAGCTATTCAAAGAAATCAGAGGAATTCCCATTTTTGAGCTAATCGCCTGGTTCCTGTGCCCTGATAGGGGTGTACTGGAAAGGAAACTTGGAGTGGTTCTTCATTTTGGGATTTGTTTGGTCCTGTTTTGCTAATTAGAGTGAAAGATCATTGCTCGAGGTTATAGAATCAGCTGATAAACTTTTTTGCAGGGTTTAAAAGATTAAATCAAACAAGGAAGCTTCTTGATGTGCATTTAAAAATAAATTTTTGGTTTTGCCTTTGAACAGTAGTGGTATATAATGTGATGATTAAAATGGAGGATGAGGAAATCTGTTGCTTTGAATGATTTAATCAGTTATTTCCATAGGAGCATGTCAGGGAATCAAGGACACTTGATTTCCCTTCGTTGTTCTGCATAATTGAATATATTTAGGTCATTATAGCTGAATAAACAAAATAACATTCTTAAAAACAACAACAAAAAGAAGAATTGTGATAGAAGCAGCAGTTTAAGTGTGGAAAATCAGATTTAACAATTTTCAGAGTCCTTTTTTCCCATTGATGAACTGGGGATTTACATGACTAATATCTATTAAAACACTTAAATACCCTTTGCCTCAATGGGAACTGACAATGGGAAAATAAATCCTGCCTGCAGCCCATTCTGTCATATGAATCGAGCCTATGAGTGGGGCATTGGCTGGGGTGGAAAGCACAGCCAATGTTCATATAATAGGTTTTCATCTCTGAAGGCAAATGTCAACATCATTTACCTCTGGGATAAGTGAGACCTCCTGAGGGATCTCAGCCCTCTGTGGAGGGGTCAGAGCACGAATCCAATGCCCACATTTTAGCAGATGTGAGATCAGGCTGGCAGCCACGCAGGGAAAGGCTGAGGAATGTTGTGAGAGTGGGATGTGGTCCAAATCAGGATATTTTTTGAATGTGTAAGAAAGAGGACCAATGATCAGAAATCAATTTTTCTGTCCTGAGCGCCAGGGGACAGTTGTAAATAAGTTTCAGTAGCTGTTTTCTCTGTTAATAAAACAAAACATGTAAACACATCCTAGACAGCCATCCATCACAGACATTTTGCATCACATACGTTTTATGAATATTAGATAATGGAGGAATGTAACAAATAGCCATTTTTGTCTCCCTCTTGAATACCAAATAACGGTTATTAGTATCTGTCAAATAAATAATGTGAATAATTTAACAAGACATCACTATTGTGCAAGAAATGATACCCCATTCTATTAAGCTTTGGAGTCAGTTATTGTGCAAAGATAATAAATACATGCAGTAGCTGCAGCAATTATGCCCTAGAAATCTACTTCAAGTGTTGCACTGCCTTAAGAAAAGGAAACCATTCGGGCTGTCTGCACACCACTCAAATTATGTGCCAAATCTTCTGTTCATGTCAACTGGCGTGGCTCCAGCTGTTCCAGCTGTGCTCCGTATACAGTGCCCTTCTGTGACCGTAAATGCACACACCTTCCTAACTCCAGCTCTTTAATAAAAGTGTTTGTGACCTTATCGTGTCAACTTGCCCTCTCTGCTTAACTTTTGAACCTTTCCCAGCAAAATCTGCCAGAGGTTTTGCAGGTAGGTTCCACAAACCTGTATGAAAGTAGGAGACCAGGAAGGGAAGACAGATCATGTCAATGAAGCCAGTATCTGTCCACGCCATGCATCTACAGGAAATCTATCCTAATGCTGTTGGTCAGAGAGCCACAGGCATAAAGAAAGGTGTAACATGAAGTATTAGATGAAAAGGGTTTCAGTGATCACTTGGAGATGATGCTCTTGGAAGGCATTTGCCTCCCCCTCCCAAACAGGGCCACACTCACCTGCCCACAGGCTCAGGATTGCATATCAAATAGCTTACAACTATTTCAATGATCTTTCTAGATTCCTGCTTGTTGCTTATTATTTAATCAATCAAAATAACTTGGAAAGTATTATTATTTAAAATTACTATTTAGGACTGTAGAAGCTCCTAAATAGTAATTTTAATAGTAGAATGTCTTCTACTTACAGAAGACATTGGGGCTTTTGCTGGTATTTTATGTGATAAAACATTTCTTTCTGTACATAGAAAAGTGTTTGCATTATTTTACTATTGCAGATTTGCATATTCCTTTCTGGGCTGGATGTTTCCCACTCATTATTTTTTTCTCAGAAAGAAGCTGAGGAAAAACATATATCTCTCAGCTGAATTTTGAAAGCTTCACAATGAGGACTGACAACTTTTTTGTGGCCAAGACCTTGTGTCAGGACATGCTTTTTACCATCCCCATCTCAAACTTTTTTAAAGTACAAGAATATGAAAAAACCCCTCCATTGTGGGATGCATCTGCTTATTAACTATTTGTCCTGCTGACTACATGGATGTTGTCTGATGCTAAATGATGGGATTAGTTTTTTAATATTTTTCTCAGAAAAAGGATGAAGAGGACTGCATGAAAAAGCAACTGTCTTAAAGCTGATAAGTGAAATGCCTCAAATGTTGAAAGCTGCCAAAGCTATGACAGCCTGGACAGCTGTCATTTGATTGTGGTACATCTACAGTATTTTAGGGCCAAACTCAATTCTCTAAAGGACAACTGGGCTGTGGGGTGCAACAGATCAGCACTGTGTACACCAAGGGATTGCTTCTGGAATTGATCAGAGCTGCAAAACCAGCTGAGTGGTTCTCTGCATCTCATCTCTCACAGCAGCAGAACGTGGGTTACACATGGCAATGCTCTGTGGGCAGACAAGGGCCTGTTCTGTGGCACAGCTGAATCCTCACCTGGAATCTCAGCCTAGCCTTGTTTTCTGCCACAGAATCCTTTTGTGATGGTGGAAAGGCACATGAACCAAGCTATTCAGAGATGGCAATTTGCGTGTTGTGGTACCCAGCTTGAAATCTCAGGATTGGTCTTGCAGGAGTACTTGGCATGCACAGTTGCATCTGAAATCAATAGAAGCTGTTTTCTGAGCCTATAAAGTGCTGTAGAAAATATGATGTACTATGAAATGATAAGCCTTAGGCATTTCAAACCCTCCATCCTGACTTAGTGGGTAGTTTGGAGTATTTGCTCAGTGTGTCTTGGCTCTCTGTGCATAACCATCTCCACTGATAATTCATCTCACCAGAAGCACTGTGAGAGTCAGTTAAATGTTTGTGAAATGCTGCCTTCAGAGCAGGGTATGAAAAGTGTGCAATAAATAAGACAGTCATGCATTGATGATGAGGACAGGCAGGATTTTGAGGGGCAATTAGTGAGGGAGGGGTCAAGTGGGAAAAAACCTCAGTGGTATAGTGAAATAATTAAAGATGTTTTGTAACCCATGTGCCCATAGGAAGTGGTAACAATTGCTCAGACAACCATGCAAAATTAAACATTCATTTAGGAGGTCTTGTGTAATACCATCCACCAGTTGCTTTGGTATTTGCAGAAGTGAGGTCTACGAAAATATGATTGCATCCATATTGATATTCTTATATCAGATGGAAAACTGACGCTTGTGTTTCAAAGAGCATCAAGGCACAAACACCACCTCTGCTGGCAGTGTTAGATGGCCTCCTGCAACTACTATTTCATATGAATTTTAATGATGTGGGAATGGGGAAAACCCAAAAACACACAGTAAAAAAACCTCACCAAAACTCTGTGGAAGGGTGTTGCTGTGCTATAAAGATGCTGTCTGCCTACAGATGATTTCATTGTTCAGCTTCTTCTCTTCTCCTCGAACAACCTGGACTTTCATTAAATGTAAGAGACAAAAAGGGGGAAGGAAAGGAAAAAATAAAGAGAAAAAGAACAAAAAGGAGCACTGTATGGATGTCTTTGCTGAGATGTGGTGGGGCTGAGAAGCTTTCATTCACAGCAATAGTTTCTGATGGATTTTTCCACTCTTCTGGGAACATGAAAAAATAAGGCACATTTACAAGTCCCATCCACATTAACATTTTCAGCTCAGTTCTCAGGGGATTAAAGTTGTTGATGGATTAAGTTCTGCTTACAGTGAGATATTTATTCCACCTAGTAAAGGAGAATACAAGCTTGGTAAGGCTGCTGAGACTGCTGATTTCCATTGTTGTATCAGCTCTTACCCCAAGCAGTGGCACGTTGCAAAAGTGTTATTTGACAAAATTACAATAATGTTTTCTGATATCTGCTCCAAATACACAAAATGCAAATTGTTGTGAAAGAGATGAATAGTGTGTTGCAAAGCACCATGCAATTAAATAATTGGTTGTGAACATCTTTTCTTATTAAAATGAAGCAATTGTAAATAAATGAATGATATTTAAATGATATTTAAATGAAACGGTATGTAGGGCCAGTAAGAAAGATTTGCAAGAAACATTTGTAATTGCATTATCTGTAAGTAGAAAATTTATAAATTATGATGAATTATACAAATGTATCCTGACACGAAAGGGAAATGTTCGATCAAGAGGCTGAATATGTAAGGATTAAGTTATTTTTATTCAGGAAGTTTCTCCTGCCTGTATGCAATATTCATAAAATGTGTTACAAGTTTATAAACGGAACAGATATTTGTTAAAATACTAATTTAGTAGGGAAGGTATATTTTAAATATTTTATGAAACAATTATGTTGTATTAACACTATGTTCTTTATTTCTTGGATTAAAAATTCACGGGGATTTTTATCCCTCACATCATTATTTGTCATAGATTTTATTAGGGTTATTCTCTATAAATTATCTGAATCAGCTGAGTACTAATATTTTTCACATACATTTTAGAATATCTGTATTTGTTCTTCAAATGTATTATAACATATAAGAAAGTGGACTCCAAGCCTGCCTCGCTGCAGGTCTCCTGTGTGCCTTTGAGGCAACAAAGATCTCCTGTGTGCTTTTGGGAATGGGGAGATGAGATGAAGACTTGATCCCAAATATCTCCCCTGGCTGAACTCCCAGGTGCTGCCCAAGCTGAATCAGTGGTGAGGTGATCCTGAAGTTAAGTTTCTCACCACAGAAGCCACCCAGAAGCCACCAGGAAGCCCCTGCACCTTTCTGTAGTACAGACACTGCTTGAAGCAAAGGGCACTGCAACTGGGTCCTGCACCATCTTAACCAGCTAACTGGATTCGAGGTGAACCAGCAAGTGAAGAATTGCAATCCATGCACAGGCACGGAGGTACAGTCATGAAACAGAAAAGGAATGGTCACAAACTCCTGGCTGTTTACAGCTTGGAGAATGAAATGCAGTTCTGATTGCTAATGGCTGCTGATCAGAGCTGAAGTACTTCTTCTACAAAGACAGAGTTGCTGTTGTTCAGCCTGGAGAAGAAAAGGTTCCAGGGAGACCTTAGAGCATCTTCCAGTACCTAAAGGGGCTGCAGAAGAGCTGTAGAGGAATTTCTTACAAGGGCATGTAGCAATAGGACAATGGGGAATAGCTTCAAACTAAGAGAGGAATTATTAGGAGGATTATTCGGAAGAAATTCTTCTCTACAAGCTTGGTGAGACACTGGCCAATAGGTGGCCAATAAAAGCTGTGGATGCCCCATCCCTGGAAGTGTTCAAGGCCAGGTTGGATGGGGCTCTGAGCAACCTGGTCTACTGGGAGATGTCCCTGACCATGGCAAGGGAACTGGAACTAGATGGTCTTTAAGACCCCTTCCAACCCAAATCATTCTATGATTTTATGACCTCTTTTAACTTGTGGAAGGTTAGGTTGGAGACCTAATGGAGGGCAAGGATCGATACTAACAGGCCTAGCATCTTTGTGGCTTTTCCACCAATATCTCAGCAATGCTATCAAAGACGTTAGAAACTCAGAACTGCAGTGACATCCTGCAAAGAAGCTTTTAGAGAAGAATTTAACACAACACCAGTCAGGACAAGCATTACTGGCAAAGTTCATGTAGGATTTATCCAAAGGTGGTTAAAACATCCCGTGAAACAGAGACAGAACTCAGTGTTCCAAGGTCAAATTTACTGATAACTGCACAAAGATGTTTCTACATTTCGTTTTGCCCAAGATATCAGTGTAATACTTGCAAGGAAACTGTTTGGGAAAATGGCTCTCTGGAGTGCTACTATGCTGCTCTGTGCTCTGGAGTGTAACAAGGCAGAACTCACATCTCATTTCAGGCAGTGTTTTTCTCATAAGAGAACTGATCCCAGATTAGCTCTGAAGACAACAAAATGCTACCTGTAGCCATTTTATTTTTATGTGCTGTGGAATAAAAAGAAGATAAACTAAGTGGTTTAATTGATGCAAGACCCACTGCTCAAGCAGCAGGTTTTATTACATGATCAATTTAAATACAAAGAAAGAAAATCCTGCTGTAGCAGACCCTAACCTGGGTACTGATAGAGCACTGTCAGCATTTGCAGTAAAGGCCTCTGCATCTGACAGTGAAATTTATTAGAAAGAAGGATCTGGGCTCCAATGGATTCAGTCCTGATGAAAAATTCATGGATTTATAAGTCTCCTTTGAGCTTTTTCAAACATTAAAACCTATTTTTATTTGTATTACCTTGATTTTAACGATTATTCTCTTATTTGTGAACTGTGCATGAATACTGACCTTGTCAGATGTCTGCTCCCTCCACTGGTGGAAGGACCCTGGCAGCTCCCTGTACTCTGCATATTGTGCTGGGCTCAGAAAGAGTGTCTAGCTGATGTGGCTGTATTTTTGCTCCATTCATACGATTAGTTTAAGAATACATTTATAGAATAATTATCTGAATGTAGTGTAACTTGATGGAGGAGTGCTTTCTAAAATCAGACGAGTTGAGCAAGAAATGTCATTTGTGCTAATCTGTCTGAAACTGGGTAAGTGTGAAATGTGCTGTAGGGAAGAATTATCTCTTCTGCAACATTATAGGCCAGGAAAAAAAAATCTGTTTATTACACAAAATATAATGTATTTATAACAAAATCTTAACTTACCCTCACTCATTTCTGTCTAAGTTAATGCATTATTAATTGTGCATTTTTGGGTATAATTTGAGGGGGGTAGGACAAGCTATCTCTAGCACTGCAGCCACTTAACGGTAACAATCACATTTTCTTTTTAATAGAGTAAGTTAATTTTTAAAGTGATCTACAGAGGAGCAGATGGGGGAACGAATTCTCTGTGGGTATCTCCTGCTACACCAACACTCGGAGCACAGAGCGGTGCCTAGTGTCAGGCACGTCTACCTTGCAGTTCTTCCTTCCCTTGTTCTCCTGTTATCTTATGTCAGATGACCAGAAATGGAAAAGCTGCCTCTGAAGGTAAAAATTCCTCTGGTGTTTGAGCAATCTGCTTCACAAACAAACTCCTTGCTGGGCTGCAGCATCCAGCAGCAGGGTCCCATCCTAGGGGTTTTTCTGCCTGTCTGTAATCATGGCAGGGCTCCAGCAGCAAGGGAGGAACGTGGCTGCAAAAGGAAAGATGGGAGGGGAATCCAGCCATCACAGTGAAAAACACAAGAATAATTAACTGCTTCCTCATCTTCTACATCTTCTATTTTGTCTCCGTCTGACATGTGGACTCCTGCTACGCAGGAAGTAAAAACCCCACTGGCTTCAGTTAAACTGGGATTTCGTTCCAGATTTCATCATGCTATTTTTCCATAAATTATTGCTCCACTAATTTATTTGTAGGAAAAGAGAGCAGCAACAGATCAGCCATAAAGCAGACTTTAACTGTGGGTTTTCCATGTCCTGTGATTTTTGAAGGAGGTCTTGGACAAGGGGGACTTGGAAGTTGGAGACTGCTCTAATGGGTTGTCTAAGCAGCTCCCCATGCTCCTGCACACACCCTGATGCCAGCAAAGGGGCTGGATAATAACACCTGATAGTTTTAATCCAAATTTTTAAACAGAAAGTGTGCCTCAGGTTACCAGCAAGAGCATGGTGTCAGTTCAGGCACCCGGTTCAAACAATCCCACTACTGCAGGAGGAACGGCCATGGGCGGATTAAGCTCCTTCACTGTGCCAGATCTGCACTAGACAAGAAAGAAGAATCCTACAACATGCAGTTAAAAATCTTTAATAACAGTAATTATAGTAGAGCAAGTAGGACAGAAACTGATAAACCCCCTACCCTTCTTATTGAGTTATATTTTCTTTAAAAATGTTGCCTACGTCTGCTGCCGATCTCTGAATCTCAAAGAGTGTGCAAAAGCTGGACATTGGTGTGTGAGAGAAATGCACCCTAGCCCATACAGCATGATGGTGTAAAGCATTTTTAACCCTTCTATTAAAGTGATTTACATAACAGGTAGAGCTAATTTTGAGAGGTCTGTATTTAGACATGAAAGAGACTGAGAGGGGGAAAAAGTCATCTTAGTAAAAGCTGGTGCCTTTTCATTTTCAAAGAATGAAATTATTGTCTATTGTATTCATTACTAATGACAATAATATTGTGTTTATGTGACAAATTTAGTTCCAGGCCTTCAAAACAAGCATTGAGGTGCCCCAGAACTGTGCTGTAATAGCACTGCATCTGCCTGACCTCAGACAAGGAAAGAGTGCTGGGAGGTGGTGGGAAATGCCAGCACACCCAAGAATGTGGTGTCTGCTGCTTGGAGAAATGGCTCCTGTGATACCTGGAGAGCATGTGGACACATATCATCCCTCTGCTACTGGACAGGGATTTGCAACATGTAGATCCCAGATGAGAGGTGACAGGATGCTGTGGGACATCAGTGACGTTTCTGGGAAGATGTCTCAGGAGACAGGTACTGGTGTGACAGCTACTGATGTGCCCAGCCCCTGCTGCCAATGATGCCCAGTAACACAGGTACCATGCAGGGCATCTCCTGGCCGGGCTGCCAGCCATGCTCCTGGGCCCCTGGGCCTCCCACAGGAGCTTTGCCACAAGCCCCAACATTTCTCCATGTAATCAGGCCCATCCCAGGCTGCTGAGAGCCACTGCTGATGCTCCACAATGAGCTGTGCAAGCCAATAGGGTATATTTACATGTCTGGTCCTTTAGGACTGAAATCTGGGGATGAGTTGGAGCCTCAGCTTTAAATTAGATGCTCCAAAGACACCTGTTTCTGAAGGGTTTGATTGAAATGCGCTTTTTTCCCCCCAGTGAAAAAAGTTCCATAATGTCTGTTTTGACTTTGAAACCACACAGTCTAAGCAAAAATGAAACACCCTCTCTGGAAAAAAATGCAGTGATCTGAGCATTTTAGAGTCATGATAAGAATTTTAGACTCTTGCTGGGAGTCTTTGAATTTCAATTGAACCTGACTATCGCCCTCCATCCTAAACAGACACCTATGCACTCATGTAAGTTTGATTTTGTAGAATCACAAAATATCCTGAGCAGGAGGGAACCCTCAAGGATCATCTTTTCCAACTTCCCTGCCCTATACATGAGACCCTGAGAATCACATCAGGTGCCCAAGAGCGTTGTCCAAACACTTCTTGAACTCTGTCAGGCTTGGTGCTGTGACCATTCCCTGGGGAGCCTGTTCCAGTGCCCAGCCACTCTGGGTGAGGCACTCTCTCCTAATATCCAACCTAAACCTCCCCTGACTCAGCTTCATGCCATTCTGACAGGCTGAACAAACCAAGAGACCCCCACCTCAGTTGTTCCTCATACGGCATCCCCAGCATGTTGTTTCACAGCATGTTATCCATCGGGATGGCCCAGAAATGGTTGGGCCAGACTTCCAAGTACCTGAGATGAGCTCACCTCAAAAAATAGCATTATATTTGAGGAGATGGAGATTTTAAAGCCCAGGTTTACTCCTAGCTGTTTCTGGGCTCCCTGGGCCTCCAGCAGAGCTGGTTTGCTTTTTGGCCAAGCTGAGAAAGCACTCTTAAAGGTAAAACACTCTAAATGGCCTGTGTCTATGTGGATTAGAAATGAATCACTCTGTCAGAAAAGGATCCTTTAAAACAATTGCAAATTGCTTAGGCGGGCATTGCATTAGGTTGTGCTTTATATGTGACCAATCGATATGTTTGTGTATATAAGTATGTAAAGCTGCATCAGTTCCTAGCAAATGCAATATTCATGCAGGTGTGGTGTCATGGGCATCTCTCCCCGTTTCACAACAGCCAGAGAAAAGTCTGCAGTAAGTGCAGGACTGGCAATCTCGTATCTTGACTTCTCAGCAGTGAGGATCCAAGAAGAAAACAGGAAAAAACTGATGCATTCAAATTCTGATGGTTTTGCAGAAAAAGAAAAAAAGGCATCTATTCCAGCTACAATGGTGGTCTGACTCTTATATGAGAGCTTTCTCCAGGTTTGCCAGTGGTGGCCTTTAGCAATGGCAAAAGGAGGCTTCTCAAGGAAGGGTTAAGCTCTCAGAATGAATCCTGAATAACTGTGGACAAGTTGGGCTTAGTCATTGACTTTATCTCTCTTTTGACCTAAAACTATTGGTTCTTCCAGCATGAGTTAAGGAATGTCAATTTACACACCCAGACTGATGTGCACAGAGGTAAATAGGAAATACTATGCACTATGCATCAGGATTTTTCCCTCCATAAATCTAATTTCTGATTCTGTTATGTCATGAATCTCATTACATGAAGGAAGGTCTAGGGGTGTTTTCACCACCTTGGACCACTCCTCCAATGCATCACGAAACCATTTTTAAAATGCAATTTAGTTGGCCTATTTCCCAACAGAAAAAGAACCTATTTCCAGCCCCTACTAGCTGCATCTTACATATCCTTCAGGAACCAGCCAAGGGGCTTAAAGAGCCAACCCATGCTATGGGTGCCAAATCTCTTAGTTTGTCATTAAGTTGATAATACACTTCAATCTCATTACTATTCTATCATTAGGATCTGAGTGGTTTGAGTGTTTGACTAAGTGGGGTTTTTTTCCTCCTCTGAGGTATATGAGATGCTGCCTCTCAGCAAGGTGTCCTGAAAACCTTTTCTTAATGAACAAGTGATTAAGAGGCTTAAGTGCAAGCAAGCATCCAAAACACAAGCTGCATTATCACAGAATGAGCCAGAAACAGGCTAACCCTCAGCGCTGCTGAGAGCACTGAGGTCCTTCACTCAGATGCTCTCAACACTCTCTTCTTCTCTCTCAGTGGTAGCTACTGGGCAGTGTCTCATGGGCAGGCTGTGCTGTGGCCCAGGATCCACCATGGATGTCTGGCTTTGCCTCTGCCATGCACAGCAAAGCCACCTCAGGGCAGAGCTGGCTTTTCCCTTGTTCCTGTGCTTGTCCCTGTTTCCGGTCCCAGGCAGCTCAGGAACATGCTGTGAGCATCCTGCTCCCACCCAGGCTGAGCCTCCTTTGAGTTGGCTGCCAGGACTAGCACAGACAGGGAGTCAGAGTGAGACAGAGCTTTCAGTACTTCTGTGCTATCTTTCACAACATCTGATTTTAGTGTCCTGTTTATTTAGTGTTTCATGTGGAGGTGCAGTGAGATAACACCTGGGCTTCAGCATCCCTTCTCAAAGCACGGAGATGACTGTCAAAGGAGCACATATGCAAGGAGGGTCAGCCAAGGAAATGCAAGTTTTCCTGAGTGGAACCTTGGTCCTTCAGAAATCAGGGGAATTTAGCCAACAGTTGCAGCAGAGACCAAATGTCAACTCATTTTCTTCACCAGATGTGAGTGCTGTGCAGACATACCAAGGGTGCTGCTTCTTGGTGCTGCCAAGGGAGCCTGTGCTTGGTATCTGCTTGCTCCCCAGTTAGGTATGAGAGGAAGAGGAAGGCTCTGGGAAAGCAATGGTGGGTGTTTAACACACCATGCCAAGACCTCCAGGACCTCAGCACAGAACTAGGCCAATGATGTGTATCTGGATAGGATCCTTCTGGTGGTACAGGCTGCTTATTATCTGAATGAGGAAAGGTGGAGAGATAAAAATAAAACCCTCTCCCTGACCTTTGTTAGACATTTCTCTTCCATTTGTTTCTATTTCTGCCCTCTTCTCATTTTTTCCCAGTAACTGAAACAGCAGCACGAGCTGACACTATCTGTCATTACCCACATCATTTTCTGTGACACTGTTCAATTAACTGCCCTCACAGATGTCTTCATGTTCCTGAAGAAAAAAAGTTTCATTTCCCTGGCCCCGGAGAACCTATCTGTAGGGATGTGGCCAATTTTGCTGCATTTGCTGCCCCATGGAGTTGTCTGGCTGATGTGTTCTGTGGTGGCTTCATCATTTTCTATTTCTTGCTGACCCCAGAAGACATGGGTACCAGGTGCCTGCAATCATCTTTCTATTGCAATTCTTTTTAGTGACCTGAAAGAAACACCACTGGCTCTGATTTAGCTTTTGGTTTCTATACAGATAGCATCTAGGCACTTACAGCTTCCTCGTAGGTTGTCATTAAGGACTGTGTATTAATTTCCAGCACTGCCTTTTTTCTTCCAGAGGCACCTCTTCTCCTTCCAGTCGTTTGAGATACTGGCAGAAAAGGAACATTTTGCAATTGCAGACATGGGGTTATGAGTTTGCTTCAACTGAAGAAGACTTTTGACAGAGAAGTTAGTACAATCCAGGTTGTAATAGACTTATCTGGTTCCAGACCTCGGTTAACATCTCATTCATCTTCTCCTGAAGAGAAAAGGCAGTACAACTGATCCAATATACCTCGCCCAGGGCTGCGAGCAGAGTGCTGATTCACTGGAGAGCAGGGAATCCAGGAGAAATACTTTATTAACTTCTCACCCTGCTGGTAGTCTAGGTGGAGGGGGGAGTGAAATGGAGGCTTAGATTAAAAGTCTGATAATTTGCCAGGGAGATGATGACAAAAATCAAAAGGGAAAGCACATTTTATTTGCAAAGTTCAAGAACGGTATTACAATCAAGAAGAGGAAAGCAAATTGAAGCATTAAAAATAAAGCACTTGATAGGAGCTTTTTGAAAGGGTGGCTAAAAAGTATTTCACTCAAACTCTCTCATGACACCACCACATTCCCCTGTTCTCTCCATTTCCCCCCCAAGTCACATCCATTAATTGGAATACAGCTGTTTGTGACACCAGCCCGGCTGCAGCCATGGTGTGGCTAAGCACAGGCAGTTTCAGGCTGTGCAGGAAGGAGCTGCTCTGGGTAACTCTGACCTCTGATCCCCAAAACCAGCTTTGCAGTCCCTGACCCTGGCACTGGGTGGGTCTGGGTGTTGCCGTAAGGTTTATATCACAAGACAGGATGGTTAAGTCTCTAGGGAAGTCCCGTTGAATATTGAATTTTAATGCCCTGATCTGTAAGGGTAGAGAACTTTGTCTCCTTCCCTTCCTTACAGGATGGGCTGACCCAAAAGAGCAGTGATGGGCAGGGGCTCATCAGACCCTCTGCTTAGTCTGGCATGATGATGGGGAACTGGCAGAGAAAAGTATAACTTCAGCTAAAGCCTGCCTTTTGTGCTCACTGTTGTTCACTTGTGCATGCAGGGAGCCCAGGGATGCTCTGCCAGAGGCTGGGAGCAGAGCTGCTGCTACTGCTGCCACCATCATTGCCATAATCCCATTCTCCTCCTTACCAGCCCAGGGTCCTCTCTGAAAGCTTCAGGTGGTGGCATTGCAGGGGCTTCTGCTTAAAACCCGAAAACTATTTTATCAGCTTCAAAGGAAGGGGGGAATGTCCTGTGGGAAAGGTGGGCTTTCTCTAGCATGAATGCTTTTACAATCATCCACTACCCTTTGAAGAAGATTGTGATACACATATTATATATATTTATATTTATATTTATATGTTTCTTTCCAATCCATCAGGCTGCCTCTTAGGTACCACTACTGTGTACAGCTGTGACAGTACCAACACAGGGCAGAAGTGAACTGCCTGGTACAGTTTTACTCAAATAGTACTCCAGCCTCACCTGTGATTTAGTTGCTGAGCCTGAAAGACCTGAGGACACGGATGCCAGGCCAGGCCAGCCTCTGTTTAGCTTGGTCTTGGAGTGGAGAACAGGAGAAGCTGTAGGAAAGAGGTGGGAGCAGAGTGAGCGCCACTGCTGCTCTCCCATGGCCACAAACCCACCCACACACTTCACCATCAGATACTTTCCAGGGAGATTGCAATCTCCCTGAAACTCACCCTTTCCCACAGCAGGAAGTCAAAGAAAAGCCAGGACATTAAATAGTCAGAAAAAACCTCAGCCAGACCAGCTCTTAAATGTAAGCTGCTTTTCTTCAAAAGCATAGCATAAATATTTCAGCAATTCTTCTGATATTAGAATTACCCAGATGGGCTGAGATAAAAAAAAATCTCAAACAAACACAATGTGTCAAATTGCATTGTACCAAATCACCTCTGCTTGCAGGGACTGCGGGAATGGCAGGTTGGATTGCTTGGGCGGGTCAAGTTCTTGTGTTGTACTAAACACTTCCATTGATTTCAAAGGCCTATTAATTGTTTTAGTGATGCAAAGAGAGCTGTTGACTTAATTCTCCAGTAGTGTGAGGAGTGCAAAAGCTGGGAGCAGGGCAGATGGAGCTTGTGGTTGGAAGAGGAGGTCAGGCCAGTGCTTCCCTTTAGGGTCTTCAGCCTTGTGAGATGGGCAGTCTGGGACATATCTGATAGGGGATCAGGGAAAGGGGAATGACACCTCTCTCAGCCTACCACCAGAACAAACACCTAAAAACAAAAGGCATTCCTGAACTTCTCCGGAAACAGAAGAAAATGTGTGAGGAAAGCAAAGCCTGTGCCCAGCAGACACTTCTGTGGAAGCATGGGCACACTGTCTTGCTGTGCAGGCTTCTGTCCTTGCCACAATGCTTGTATGCCAGGGCTTTGCTGAAGTGAAAGTAAATACAATGCATGGGATTTGGGAGAGACCTGGTGCAGGAAACTAACAGCAAAGCAAGGGGAAGGAACTGGTACAGTGTGAGATAAAGTGAAGAATGGAAGGGCTGTGGGGTGGCAGCAGCCTTATCGTGTTTTTAAGCCTCAATCTAATTAAAAGAGATACATAATTAAAATGAAGTAATTAACCATTTTGTAATTAAATACAAAAATAATTAAGCTGAAATTGAGCACGATAACATCCAATTGTCAGGACAGGATTTATTAGTACTTTGATCTGATGAATTATTTTCATTGTTCTACTGATTGCATTCCTGTGGAAAGAAATCGGTCGTTTCTGTAAGAAGGGACACAAGGTGTTATTCCATGTCCTTTGGGCTTCTTGAAACCTGAACAATGATACAATGAGTACATAAACCATGATTCCACATTTCCACAGAAAGGGCTGCATTTTTGTCAGTGCCCCAAGAATTTCATATTATAATCTACGTTTTCCATCATGCTTGTTTGCTGCTATTTGGTCTGTGTAGAATGTAAAGAACTTGGCCTAAAAACTGACTTTATTGCTGCATAAATGGTGATGTTCTGTGTGGAATTTCAGATCAGAAGAAATATGTACACAGACATGAAGTACGTTACAGTGTAGCAAGTGAAGCAAAAAAATCACAACCACGTTTTGAGAAGCAGACCCTGAGCTATCAATGTTTATCAACCTGCTTCTGTTTCTCTGTGCTCATGCATAAGGTGTTTATGTGTTTTTCTAGATAAGGGCAACAAAACGTGGGGTTACAAAAGCACAGAATTAAATATAGGCCACTTATTCTGATGCCTTTGAACAGGTTTGAGTACACGGCTTTAGACTTCCCACCTTGAGCAGAGGATCAAAAAAGTCCTTTCTTCTTCCTCTGTGTCAAGTGACAACTCAGTATCACTCATCTCAGAACAAGGGCATGTCTTGGTGCCTTGCTTGTCTTCCGTGGAGCTGCAGTGATTTATGAAATAACCGAAGTCGTCTGGGCAAAACACAACGAAGAACAGTTAGAAATACTGTAAGGATGGAGATCCATCTTTCATTTGGACACTTTCAGCTGACAAATTTCTTACTGGTGTGGGGATTTAGGACATTGGTAGTGTCCTTCATTGCTCTTTACTTGAAGCATATTGCTATTTGTGTAGCTTTTGGTCTTCTGTGCTACAAGTCCTGTGCTTGCAACAGTGATGGAGTGAGCCTTGCCCTGTGTGAATATATATTAGAAGCTTGCTGGACTCTTCCAGACTAAGCATCTATTTCAAGCAGCTGCCTGTAACTGAGGAGAGTGGTGACCTGTGGACCTTTTTGCAGTCTCAGTTCTGCACTTGGAAAAAAAATAATAGAAGTGTGTATTTATCTGTGAAAAGAGTCATCTCAGTTAAGATCACAGGAACTGCCAAATTCTTCAGCCTTGCTGGAGATGGGATACTAGGCAAGCCTGGCTTTAGACACCTCAAAGAAAGGCAAAAGAAAACCAAGATAAGCAGATGTCTAACGATCTTCTGCTCACATCGTTCTCTAATATTTAAACTGGTGTAATACACAAAAACACAAGTTAGGACCTATTCCAGAACCTGTTGTCCAATTTAAGGAGCGAAGTCAGTGGTGGTGGGTAATTAATGGGAAAGCTGTACTGCAAAGAGAAACCCAGCTGTGATAAGTGATTTAAAAAGTGTGGTAGTGGTGAGTTTTACAGCCTAGAAAATATCTATCCTATAGTAAATGTCATCTGATTGTTCAAGAAAATGATGGTCCTCCCCCACAAGGCTGAAAATATGATGCTAAATTCCCATATAGATGCCTCAGTAATACTGGAAAGATGGCAGAGAGGGAAAAACTCTTAAGTGAGAAACAGAGAGAAAGTTGAACAAGCTGATTTATGGGGAAAGATTAAAGTAACTAAACGCACATCACTCAGATAAATGACATCTCGGGGGAATGTAATTGTCGACTCCAAGGACTTGAAGGATTGGGCACCTAGGAACGAGAAGATTCCCCAGGGCCACGCAAGGCTGTGAACTATATAATGGGGAGAAATGAGTGAAACTGCACAAATGAAAATTCAGGTGGAGGCGTGAGAAATGGTTCCTTATGGAGACATTTCATGAACTACGAAATCCTCTCCTAAGGGGACCAGTAAAATCTTGGCTTATTTAGCACTAGGCTAGAAAAGCGCTCAGAAATGTACTAAAAGGCACAAATCTGCATCTGCAGTGGGTTCACTGGGTAAGTCATAAGCCATCTCTCTGTACTGTTTGTTTGTAACAAAGCTGGGCTATTTGCCCCTCTTCTATAGCATCTGCCTGCAACCCTTTGGTGCTCTGCACTCAGCACCTTTGGTGGCCCAAGCCCTGTTGAGCCCCCCGCTCTGATGCAGCAGATCCTCTGAGCTGAGTCATGCCTCCAGGGGAGCCGACGCCACACCGTGACGAGACGGCTTCTCTGCTTTGTACCCCGCCAGAAGGATTGTCACTTGCTAATTGTATAGCATCTCCTGACTTTTACGTAGCCCTGCTGGCAGGAGCAGCAGCAGCAGCAGCAGAGGTAGCGGTCTGCTGGCACGCGCCGGTGGAGCCAGCCCTGGGTGACAGCCAGCTACACATACACAGCAGCAGGAACAAAGCTCTTGACCTTCACTTCCAAAGACAGGGACCTCTGTGGGAGGACCCACCCAACTAGCTGGTCCACAGTATTTTGAGGAGTTGATGCATGCAATTCAGTAACGGATAGCAGAGTGAATAAATAAGTTTTATTACCTGTGACACCAGATTGCAGTCACTTTAGGTACACTGTAATACTCAGAACACAAATTGATCCAGGGCATAAAGTTTTCCAAGAGGCAATGGATTAAAAATATTTCAAAATAAAAACAGAACGAGGATATCAAGACTGCCTTTTGCACCAGAGAACAAATACAGAGGCTCAGCTTTACCCCATTATTCATCTGCTTCTTTGATGGCAGCTAAACAGAGCTCAACTGGTCCTCCTTCTCCCAAGCAAGTTGAGACGCGCAGAGCCAGCTTCACAGCTGATACCTGAGGAACAGCCAGTTCCCAAGCTCACCACACAGTTCCTCTAGCTGGGGGTAGGAGCTGGAGAAGGGGTTATTCTGACAAGTTAGACTGTGCCCACACTGAGATCCATCCCAGCTCCCCCTCTGGGGCTGTAGCTTTCTGCTACAGGTCAGGCCAGCCCCTACTTTGTACTGGTGACAAGGATAGGGACAAGATGTGCCATCAGATTAAGACAGGCAGAGGCAGTTCACTGCTTTAACTGTTCTGTGGGGAGAAACTGTTCATTGCCTTAATCTGTGTTAGGCAATGAAGAACAGCCAGACAGAGATTTTTACCTCTTTGCCCTTTCCGTCTGGTTTTCCTGCTTCTAAATTTTTTACATGAAAAACAGGAGATGGGGCAGAATGAAAACTATGTCAGCATCAAAAGGATGATAGTCTCTGCATGGATGTCTACATTTTTCATTCTTACAGGGTGGTGCTTGCATCAGTCGGCGTTTGCAATGCCCGAGAGCGCCTGTTACCAGCAGCCAGGATCCTCTTGACTGGCTGGGAAGAAAGCAGTGGCAAAAACGTGTCGATAGAGCACCAGCAATTTGTCAAGCAGTTGTAATGCACTAATCAGGGGGGTGGAGGGGAGAAAACTCTGCCAAGACTCAGCCAGCTCAAAGGGAGCTGCTGCTTTTGCACAGTGCTGGGGCTCTTTCATTTGTGGGCAAGCCCAATAACTTCCCAGGAGCCGATCAGTCCTGGGACTGAGGAGGTGCCTTGGCTGCCCTGGCTTCACTGGCTGGCTCATGGCTTCTCTGCCTCCCTGGTCCCCACACTGCTGCCCTGTGCTGACGAGCAATGCCATGACCCCTGGGTGCCCCAACAGCAGGAGATGGTGGCACTGAGCATCAGGACAGCCCTCTAAGTTGCCCACAGTTGTCCTCTGCCTGTCTGGGATCAGCTCAGAGACCCAACATTGTCACTTGCTTGAAGGTCAAGAGTTTGGCCAAGAGTTTAGAGATAAGTTATTTGCCATGAAGTACCACTTAACACCTGATTTAGTGAGCTTGCCAGACATAAGAAAAAACATTCCAGTCCTTATGTGGTAGTCTCCTTGGTTTTTCGTTAATGCAGCAGATTTCAATCAAAAAAGTATTTGAACAGCACTGACAGGCACAAATAAAAATATAACCATGTAGACAGGTATCAAGGGAAGAAGTGCTGCAGTCTTGTGGAAAACTGGGGGATATTTCTTCAAACCAGCCCCCACAGTCCTTAAAGATGCTTAACCCTCCCCTGGGATTGCAAAGAAACCTTTGGAAAAAGCTCTCCCCTGCATCCAGCATGGTCTACATTCCTTTCCTCCGCGGTCAGAGCAGATAGGCGTAGTATTGATTCATTACTTCAGGATTTTTGTGGGTGGAGAGGAGGCTGTACTGCATATTCCCCGTGCTATCTTATCATTAATGCATTAAGGAGCTGAACAAGCAATAAGGGCAAATGGACTTCAAAACACAGGGAACTGTCTCCACAAGGCTCAGGCTGATTTACGGCAATTACATCTTGGCAGCATCGCCAGAGCCCATTAAGCCCCGCACCTGCCTGTAACTTGAACATCCCCGGTTTGGAGGGGGCACTTGCCATTAGTCACCCTGGCACTGCCACGAACCCTCCTTGTCCGTGATGGAAGGCAAGATGTAAAACAATGTGGGGAGGATTAACAGAAAGTTAATAGGCTGCAGAGCGCAAATTGATCTGGACTTCAGCATCAGATACTGTTTCAGATACCGGGATGCTCTGCTGGCTTCCTTCCAAGGTCTGAGGGGAAGGGATTGGAGACAGAGCCTGGAGCCATTGCATTTGACTTAGGTTTTTCTTGTCTCTCCACTCTGTGTTTCATTAGCAGAGGTGGACTGGCTGCTCAACTATTAATTTTCTTTCCCTGTTTTTGAATTTTTATTGCTTTTAAAAGGGTGTCTCTTTGTGACAACGTTACTTTGCAGGGCAGCTGTGTACAAATCACCAAGTGAAAGTGTAGCACTGCTGGAACCAAGGGGACAGCTTGTGCAAACCCCACTGATGGACCACGCTGCTTGCTCTGAGGGCCTGGGTGCAGAAGAGCTGGGTTTGCCACGTGCCTGCTGTTTGCACCACGGAGGGAAACCAATAGCTGGGAATATCACACCAAAAATACAAAAAGGAGGGATAATTCTGAGCACTGGTGAACTGAGGATGGATAAGAAGTCTTACGGCAGATCCCAGTGCTCAAAGAGATGAGGATGGATGAGGTTTGAGGGGAAAAGGCAGAGAAATATTTCATTCCAGATACCACCAGTACAAAAGACCTTCAGAGGAGTTAAAATTTACTCAGTGATCCAGAAGTGTTTATGGCCCACGTAAAATTTACCGGAAAAATGTCAGATGTCAGTGGATTGTATTAAATGTAAATATTACACAACTCGCAGCCTCCGTTTCTTATTGCAGCTTGGCACGCAGCTCTCGTGGATCTCCTGTTTGAAGGGGAGTCTCTGGAGGTGCTTCTGCTTGGCGGCAGGTCTGGAAAGGTTTCAGCGTGAGCTGTGCTAGCCCGTACCTCCCCTTGTCCCCGGGAGACACTGCCAGGCTGACTGACTGGCAACTCTTACAGTGGCAAACGTGCCTGGTTCATCAGAGAAGCCCACCCTGATGTGTCTGTGACAGACACTGCTGTGACACTGACGGTCATCACCCCCAAAATGGGTGTGTAATCTGGCAGCACCCTGGCAGAGGGAGGAGAGGGCAGCAGAGGATGCTCTCCTGGGTACACTGCTTCTGTCTCCAGTCCCAGGAGGGACTGAGGTGGGCACTGGCTCTGGGCAGTGTCTCCTACAGGTGATTCAGGAAGAGAGGAGAGAGCATATGGGCATTGCTCCCTGCTTGAAAGATGCTCAAGAGCATGGTGGCAGTGGGATCGTGCAATTGTTAAATGCACTTGCATTTGATGAAGGGGAAGACACTTTGTTAAAGGTGTCCTTGGACTTGGGCAAGTCCCACCAAGGCTGAGTGCAGGCAGCTGAATGCAGCTCACTCCAGCAACTTGTCTCCATCAAGCCTGAGAGACATCTGGCTTGCTTACAGTACTGCTGGACCTCTATTCTGTTTTAGTGGCTATTTCACTAATTTAACAAATCACCTCTTCTTTGGCCCGGCCTGTGGATCTCAGATGACGTGTGGTGTGCAGGATGTGACTCAGGGCGGGGTGCATCCTTTCCGTGTCAAGACGCCTTGAGGAGTTGTGATGCTAAGTGACATCAAGTGCTCCTGCAGCCAGGCCAAGCTGAGGCAAACCAGTCAGTGTAGGGCACTGCAGCTCATAGCCATGGGTGCTGGGAAAGGACTTCATGCCCTGGAAATGCTGGTTTGTGTTGCCCTGTTGTTCACTGTGCATGTTACTGCCATGGTACCAGCTCTTACCAAAAAAACCCCAAAAAACAAAAACCACACAGAAGATTTTTTTTTCTTGCTTTCTCCTCAGAATGTGCGAAGGAAGAAAAGAACAAACCTAAACACTTGTGTTACAACTTATGCCATTTAAAGCTGCAGTGGATTTCCATACTTTTCTCCTAAAGAATTAACTTGGACAATACTGTTCCTGAAAATCCCTCTCCTGCAGTCTCTGGGAAGCTCACTGACACAGCATACACACACAAAACACAGGAGCCTGGCTCATTCCTGCTGCAAGATAAAGGAGGTTCAGAGTCATATTTGTACTATAGAATACATAAATACAATAGGCTTTAGGAAGATCTCATGACAGCTTAAGAAAAGTTTCTGGGATCTATTTTACAGATAGAAAGATTTTTACCCTGTGCTTCAAGCAGTGAGTTGGCTATTTTTAAGTCAGGAAAATGCACACTAGTATTATCTGAAAATAGTTTCTGGAAAGCAATTTCAGTTCCTGCAGGCATGTAAACAGGGATGATCCCCAAATACAATTTATATCATGTTTTTCTAACACAAGAGCCAAGACCTATTAACAGTTCATTCATGTGTTTTTCAGGAAGCTGAGGAATCCTGTTGATACTTGGAGGAGGGAGAAATTTCCTGAATGAGCAAAATCTTTCTCTCCAGTCATTACTGCAGAGCCACGTTGCAGATTTGGCTTTGAGAACAGATACTTCTTGTGCAGACCAAAGAAACAAACTGGCTAAAACCGTAAAACGAGATAAGCACGTGCAATTTCTGCTGATATTCATAACAAGCCGAGTCGCCGTGTGCTTATCAGAGACCTTGGCCTCCATGAGAACAGCAAAATGTTTAGTCATCTCCTCACTGTTGAGGAGCTGAAAGATGCCCCAGCAGCTCACTGCTCCTCCTGGCAGGCTTAGGCTCAAGCACAGGCTGCAGTTCTGCACTTTGACTTCCAGAAGAGTATTCGGGAAAAAAAATGCAGATGTTTCCTGCTCAAGAATCCCAACTTTGGCGAAAATCATTAAAATAATTTGAGGCATTATTCAGGTATTTTGACCTGGCTGTATGTAAGTGTGATTGCTTCTCCCCCAGTAAAAACATCTGGGCATGCACAGGAAAATTTCATACAGGGTTTAGGGCTTTCAGTCTTAGAGGTATGAGAAATATGCTGGGAACCCCCATGGACACTTTCACTTTCCTGACAGAGAAAAAGCATGTTTTTTCCTGTCTTGTTTGACATACGCAATAAGAACACTTTGCTTTCAATCTGTTAAAGCAAGCAATTGCTGCAGAGGTGAGAAGATCTCCTTGGATGGACACAGTTGAAAGGTTAGCAGTGTTTATTGATTTAATAACTCTCATTCTTTCTCAACAGATTATCTTTCCAGAGACATTAGCAGAGGTAGAGCCCAGTAGTGCAAAAGAGCATCTCTGATATGTTAGGAAGGCAAAGGACAGAGGAGAAAGGTGATGAATTGCTCTGGTCCTGACCTATTAAGCCCCAGGCACAGACTGGAAGATAGAATAGGAAATCCACACACCTATTTTCTAAAGGGAACATTTATAAGGATGGTGTTTATGTTGGCCTTTCACACTGAGGGTGTCCACCACTTCTTGTTACATACTGAGTACTCAATCACTGGTGCAGAGAGAGCAGGTAGGGAGGGATCCCAGCTCAGGACTTCCTTCCCCTGTGAGCTGATGAGCTCATGGTGACCAGGGAGGAACCTGAGTCATGGTAAAGTGCTTTTCTAGAGGCAGAAGTGTGGTATTGAAGCCCCAGGGAGGAACCTGAGTCACGGTAAAGTGCTTTTCTAGAGGCAGAAGTGTGGTATTGAAGCCCCAGAGTGTGTTGGTCCTGAGCAGTAGCAACAATCTGATGCCTGCAAAGAACTGTGGACTTTGCCAAACCACACTCACTCAGCCCACCAAAGGGATGAACAGCCCAGCCCTACTACCCTGCTTTCCACTGCCATCTGGTTACCATTTTTTTTCCTTTTTCAGAGCATCAGAGGAAATGAATGACAGCCCTTCATGCTCCCTTTGGCTGCTTCCAGCAGAAAAAGGGGCGGAAGTACCATACACCTGGGAGCTGATCAACCTTGTTTGGAGCAGGCTGAATGCCCACACGAGAAGTATATCCCACCTCTCAGGCAGTGCCTGGGACCTTGTATTCTCACCACTGAGATCAGTCCAAATCGATGTACTGTTTCTGTGAGCTCAGTGTGTGCACTGAAAACTCCTTTTCTGAGCATCCGACCCCTCCTCTTGATGTAGGTTTGTTGTTCTGCACAACAGACTGTATCCTGTGGGTCTTCTGCATGATTTTTGGAGTCAAAGTGGCCCAGCTCCTGAGTTTTTACTCTGTACCCCCACAGACATGGGCATGCTGAGACCTTTAATGGGTTGTTAATTGCTCTGATTACAAGTCAAGACCGAAGAGGAATTGTTGGATGATGAGCTCCCTGGCAGAAAAGAAGATACCAGTGGAACATTTTTGATGAATAATTCAGTAAGCAGGAATGGGAAATGAACAAGTCTTCTGTCTACTAAAGAGAAGAAAAAAAGACCAAAGAAAAAAGAGGAAAAGACACATCCTGCCTGAGCAAGGCAGACCTCTCTGAGCCTGGGTTTCAGCCCATAAAGGGCAGCACAGCCTGGCTTTGTAGGTGGCGGCTGAGCCTTTGCGTGATTGCACCATACCCAGTTACAAAACATTTGCATAGTGGAATCCAGCCCACCTCCCTGCAGTGATTGCTGCAACCAAGGGTGAGCTTTCAGGGTCAGGTTCTCATGTGGTGTAAATCCCTCAAAGTCTATTCAGCTGAAGGAACATACACTAGTTGCAGGGTGGCAAGCCATGGAAACCAGGATGGAGTTTTTACTCTGGGGAGTGCATAACAGGTTTTTTTGCAGGTGTTTTTAGCTTTGCGTTAGTCGCATTGGAAGGTCTGAGCACAAATTTATTTCTCCAGTATGGAGAGGAACTTTCTTCAAGTGTGGATCTTGTTTCCAGACCAGAGGACAATGTGTACATACAAGCCTTAGTGCAGGACAGCAGCATTCACAGTGAGGGCTGCTTTTATTTCATGCATCTACTTCAACGTGACAATAGTGTGTGACAACAGCAGTGCAGCACTTTCTCCCCATTTGCGGTGCTAGAGTTGTGATCTCTTTTCTTTTCTCTTTATAGTTTCCAATTACTCCTCTCACTTGCATTCTGCAGATACAAACCAACTTAATCTCTTCGCTATTGAAGATCTGCTCTCTTAATCCAATGGTGGCAACAGCAGCAAACATTTCAGTTAAAACTGTGTTCCACAAAATAGATGTATTCATTATATTGTCTCCCTTCCTTTGCAAGAGAAGAACTAATAGGGAACAGACACGTGAAGGACTTGCATCCAGAAGTCTGCAAAGAGAAATACACTGGTTGCTCTTCCATTGAGGAGAGACAATGGCTTGAGCTATCAAAGCAAACAGTCAGGGTGGAAAGTAGAGGAAGGGAAACCAGCGTGCCAGGAGTAAAAAGCTTCTGCCCAGTTTCCTCTACCATCCCTGGACCCATCCCAGATAATTTCTCCACCCTTTTGGGAAGTTACAGTGCTCCAGAATGTGGAAGAGATGATTCACTGGGTTGGTACAAAGTTGTCCCGGGTAGGTGTTTGCAAGGTCTGTAAGGACCATCTTGGATCCTTGCTTTGGCAGCCAAGCCTCAGGTCACTTTTCATGATCTGCTGCTAGAGGATGCCACAAGTGGGAGCAAGGAAGAAACTTCTGGGTTAAGCTCCATATTCTTTACCTGTTCATGTGCAGAACTTAAGCACCTTCTGCAGTTTGCTTCCTTCCTTGGTGTCAAATTCAGGTGCTGGTTCATTTCTACAAAACCAATATGATCTCATTTGAGACTTGAGTTATTAAACCCAGGACACAGGACTTTGCATCCAACTATCATTTCTTTCTTGGGGAAAAGTAGCTCCTGTGAAGGGATTATACTAAAATCCATGCAGTTCTTCTCACAAGCAAGTGCAAAAATAATTCCTCAGCTTCCTCCAGAGCTATATGTAGAGAAGTCAAAAGCTTGCCAGGATGAAAACCAGACACCCCTCTCCCCAGCAAAGAAAGTCTAATTTTATTTGGGAGCCTATTGAATCAGTGAATCAGATGATGAAGTCTTTTGTACTGAAAATCAGCTGTGTTTGCCATGGACTACTTTCTTACCAGAAAACAAACGAGTGGCTGCAGCAAGATGTGTTGCAGTCATTCTTCTTGAGCAGAGCAGGTGGCACAGATCCCCACCCAGATGCCTTGCAGCAGTGAAAAGCATGAACACAGGCATAGCTTGCAATGTGCAGTGACAGGATTTTCTTTCTCTGCTCCCCTTTTTCGGAGGCAGATGGGCATCACAAACACCCTGAAAGGCTGTGGCTCAGTCTTCCTTCTCTTCCCAGTTAGTTTTAAGCAGGCTTTTTTAAGATGGTGGTGGATTAGCTGGTAAATGTGTGCAGTTCTTGGTAGAGCTCTCCTCTGGTTATATCTGGTGGGATCTAAGAAGCAATAATAAGGAGAGGATTAAAGTCCAAAGTTTCAGAGTCCACCTGCAGTAGCCCAGAGTAATTAGGTGATGGAAGACTCTTGCATCTGCCTTTCACCACACCAAGCACTTTGACCATCACCTACTCTCCTTCTTGCACGCTTCTTTCCCTGGTTATTTGTCATTCAAGCTGCTGTGCTGTACTCAAAGGCTCTCCTGTGACCAGTCCCCACAGCTTGAGCCCTGTGTGCTTAACAATTTGTCCATCATAGAAGAATATGAGACTTAGGAGGGCAAACTTTGCAGCATGGAGGTCTGGGATGCACATCCTTGGCCACTCCAGTATCATTCAGGAACCTCATTCTGCTGATGCAACCTGAGAAGGATGGAATCAGCAAAATGTTGCAGTGTGGACTTGAAATCTTCTTTCAGATTCTTCTTCATGGACTTTATCTCCACAATCATAGACTCCGTAACACTTTTCTTTTGCCAAATCTAATTTCAGTATCTTAAACAAGAACTACTGTTGTTTTTTTCAGTGGAAACAATAGAGACCCCCCCCTTCAAATGGGGTGGGACTGAAGTTTCAGGCCCTAGTTTTGCTGGAGGTTTAAGAAAGTTTTGTATAAAAGTTATTAATAGATCCTGCAGGATATGGCTCTAGGGCTATATATGACAGCCACAGACCCTGACTTCAGACTCTTAAACATACAATCCTTCTTTACTGTAGTTGCATCATCTCTCATTAGTTCTGAATTCAGTCTCTTTGAAAAGTGTGTCTGTGAGTAAGGGAGCACAAAGATGATTGTAAAGTAACAAAATATTAAGGAGGAGGCTTATGTAAAATCTGGGAGATGCCAAAGTATTCATGATGCAAATGAGCTTGCAAACACAACCCATCTGCTCCACTTCAATACTTTCCTGACAATTCAGTGTGTTATTTATTTTTTTAAATAATTTTCTGACCTCCCTCTTGCCCTCCTTCCCCAAGGAAATAACCCTGACCTTTTTCTTTGCTGGGAAATCCTTAAGAGTGGCTTCTACATTAAAGCACATTGGAATAAGAGCAAACACCAAACATGCTATAAATGAAAGCAATTCCTTATCAAGAGGTGCCAAAGTCTTGCTAAGTATGACAAAGAGCACTTCTGCTCCTCAGAGAAAAGGGAGACTTTGTTCTTGCAGGTGGTGCAAACAGTAGAAGGAAGGATTCAGTAAGAGGCTGTGCTGGTTTTGGCTGGCGTAGAGCTAATTTTCTTCACAATAGATGCTACGGAGCTCTGTTTTGGATTTGTGCTGAACACCGAGTTGATCATTCAGGGATGTTTTCGTTATTGCTGAGCACTGCTTGCACAGCAGAGTCAAGGCCTTCCTGCTTCTCACACCAGTGAATGGGCTGGAAGTGCATAAGAAGTTGGGAGGGAACACAGCTGGGACAGCTGACCCCCACTGACCAAAAGGATATTCCATACTATACGGAGACATGCTCAGCATATAAAGCAGGGAGAGAGGACGGAAAAGGGAACACGTTTGGAGTGATGGCATTTGTCTCCCCAACTAACTGTCAGATGTGATGGAAACCTGTTTTCCTGGAGGTGGCTGAATACCTGCCTGCCCACAGGAAGCAGCGAACTAGTTCTTTGTTTTGCTTTACTTTTTCTTTACCTATTAAACTGGCTTTACCTGAACTCACAAGGTTTTCCTTTTCTTTCCAATTCTTTCCCCAACCCTGCTGGTAGGGACTGAATGCCTGCATGGTGCTTAGCTGCTGGCCAGGCGTAAACCATAACACAGTGGTAAATAATATGTGGCTTCAGGCAATTTCCTCCAAATCTCTGATGGATTTTTTGTGTTAAATCAACCCAGCCACAGCAGAAATGATCCCTGAGTTGCAGTAGCTAGCGAGGTAAATGCTATGTGCCCCAGTTTAGGCACATCCCATGGGCTCTTCCAGGCATCCCCATGGCTGGAAGCACCAAGCACTGTGAGAGGCAGGGCCACATGTGCCCTCTGAGCAAGGCAAGGGACAGCTGTGGCAATGCTTAGCTTTCACAACAGAGGTGAGGGAAGACTTCACCACTCAAGCAGAAACATTTTCAGAATCAAGAGTATAAAAATAAAAGGGAAAAAAAAAAACCCAACGAAACTTTTAGAAGTCTCACAGCTGCTGTTGCCGATCATGTGTGTGACTCAGAGGGTAGACTGTATGCTATAAATGGAAATGGGTTACTTATAATTTGACTGATAATGTCTTCGTTTTTGTAAGAAAAATGTCTTTTGAAGAAATACTATAGTGGGGTGGCAAGCTGTACCATATGTTCTTTGCTGCAGCTGACTTTATAATACATCTCAGCTACACTTTAAACTGTATAGCACTGATTGCATTGTAACTCCTATGTCCTCTGCAGATAAAGTTATGGAAATATAATGACTGTGCTTCAGATACATGCCAGTGCTGTCTATACTATTTCAAATCATCAGAAAAGAGAAGGACACCTGCTTGCCTAGGCTTTCCCCGCTTGTTTACTGCCTTCTGTACCAAAGTGAGGGAGGCTTGCGGGTCCCCGAGGGAGAGTAAGCACCAAAAATAAAAATTCATGCTTGCTGGAGCCATGCTTTGACTATGTAGTACTTCATGACAAAGCATGGATGCCTTGTGCCCTCACATAGGGCAAAATTAATAGCCACAGATGCCTGAGCCTTCAGAGGGCTAACTGGGGAGTGGACAGCCAGGAGAAAACCTGGATGTTTCCCTCCTTGACCCTGAAAGAAAACAGGTCTGGAAATGATGGTCATTTCATCCCAAATTCATCTCAAAATGTCCTGTCTGTTGGGAAATTCCTTGGACAATCTTCTGCTGTACCTCTGGGAAATGCCGATGCCATTTGTTAGAGCAGTGGTCTGGGCAGCACCTTGTGATTATTGGCCTATTAAATTTTGATGCTGCGAGAAGGTTGAAGCCACCCAAGATGCTGTGGTGTGGCCTCCTGGCACTGCCTGGATGGATCAGGCCTAGCAGAGCCCTGCCTTTCTCTGCAAGATGTCTATCTGCACTTGCAGCCTGGCTGTGTGTAGACATTTGCAGAGAAAACAGTTGGTCACTGTAAAGTGTCTGTGTAAGGGGAGCTGTAGAAAACAGTTGAAAAGAAACTGTCCCTCTGACAAGTGTGATGCAATATCCTTGGATGTGATTTTACCAGCAGGCCACCTTCACCGCTGCCTTCCTTAAGATATTTTAATGAAGGGCTGGGCCAAATAGTTGTTACTCCAGAAAATCTGTCTGCAGCACACAGCTGGCCTCAGTCCTGGGCTGTTCAGTTGCTTCAAGGGCTTTACCACACCTCATGGCAGGGAAACGGGATAAAGTCATGGGGGAGCAGCAAGCATCACCCTGTAAGGAGTCCTTAAGTCCCCGTGCCTTACCCTTTGCACACTCCTACTGCCCCCATTGGTGCTGCTCTACCACGTTTAGTGGTCCTGCCCATTGTGCCAGATCTTGGCAGCCCTTCCCCTGGCTGCCCCCACCCCATCTCCCTGCCTTCCTGCAATACTTTTTTTTTCATAACACTGCAGCTTAGGGACTGGGCTAACCTAAGCCAGCCAGGAGTAAAAAAAGTCCCAGGCAAGGCAAGCACTCAGGATTTTTCCAGCAGTGGCCAAGGCAGGTTTTTCTAATTCCCCTAATTACTCCAGCCAGGTACTGGAGTAATGTCCTCTGCACGACTGTGTATAGTGGCATTAGGCACATATTACTACAGGAATTCAAAAAGGGACCATTACAAGGCAAAGGGCTTGATCTTTCTGCACCCTTCTCAGCAAGGTTGCCTTGAAAGGTTATCATTTAACTCACATGGCGATTGCAAATCATTTTATATAAGGCCTCTGGTGAAAAAAGCAGGAAAAAAAGCAGTGAGACATGGCAAGAGGTGATGGTTTATGCAATGCAACATTGCACCCCTCCTTCACATACATATATGTGTGTATATATATATATATATATATGCCTGAATGCACTGTATCTACTGAATGCTTTATGGGATAAGGAATGCACCGGCTAAAGGTTGAAAGGAAAATTTAATATCAGATTTAAATGGTGACTTGAAGAATTCAAGTCACTTAAATTCTCGATATGCTGGATGGGTCAGCACCAGAGTGGGAGTGAGTGTGACTCAGAGGTGTGGGGAAGGGTGGTGAGGTGCAGGGAAGAGGCCAAGGCTGGGAGAGGGGGCTTTGAGGGCAGCAAGGTGGGAGGAGCCCTTGGAAAGCTCTGTGGGCTGGAAGGATACTGTGGGAAGGAGCTGAAGGGTAGGTGAATGCCAGCAGCCATGGCAGTGGGTGATGAGCAGATACCTTCTGTCCTCAGTTGGTAGAAGCTCTCATGAGATCCTAAAATTCAGGAGAATGACTTTAGGAGCCAAGCACAAGTGTTTGTGGGAAGAGTGCTGGCCTGGGGAAGGAGACTCAAAAAAAAATTCCCTAACAAAAGGTATTGTGGCTTGATGCCATCAACATAACGTATGGGTGGAAATGCCACATGGTGGGACAAGCAGGACAGGAACAAGAGCACCAGAGCCATGGCATGCCTGCAGCCTCACAGTGGGGCATCTCTTGAGCCGTGGCATGGCATCACTGCAGCTCACTGCCTTGCCAGCGGTTTGCAGCATCAGTGATTTGGGGCGGTGTTGCAGTGTGATGTCAGCATCTCCCCCAGCATTCCGGGCCTTCCCCTGGAAGGTCCCTTCCCCAGGTGTGTGTATCCCCTCCTCCCCCCACCCTGGCTCCTCCTCAGGACTGTCTTGTCACTCTTAAAGACGTCGTGTGATTGGGCAGATTCAAAAGATGCCTTGGACCCTGGGGGGCATTGGGCAATCCAGGTATCCCTTTGTCCCTGGAACCTCCTCTCCCTTACCTGGATTGGTGGGCTTGCTACCTCTCCCCTCCCCCTCTCCCCCAGGTTAAAAGGGTGCCTGAGCCATGCAGTCAGTCAGTTGGGAAGCACCAGGGAAGCTGTTTAAGGTCTGTTTAGAGTTCTGTGGAGCAGTTACTGATTCAGAAGCCTGCAGGCCAGAATAAAAAACCTCTGGATATAACCCTCCTTCAAAACTCACTCCTTTTTCCTCCACCATTCGCTTTGAGTCTCTCCGGCAGAGACCAACACCACACCCGGAGCCTGGCAAGTTTGGATTCGTGGCCACGTGAGCTAATATCATCTTCTGGGGTAAAGACACTCCAATTGCTGTTATTAAGCTCACACACAGGGGTCGGACAAGCCAGGGCACGTCCCACCGGTGATATTGGTATTATTCCAACAGGGCAGGGAAGGTGATCCCCTTCCAGGGTTGGACCTCTGTGGACCACAGTGTCCTGAGCACTGTCTGGATGCTGCCATAAAATGTCACATCAGGAATAAGAAAAAAGGAAGGCAGGAGAGAGTTCAGATCTTGAAATGCCCTTACGTATCCTGGGAAGTTAGTGCTTGATCTCAAAATAAAAATTTCAGTACAATTGACCTAGAGATGGGAGTCTGTCAGTAGGCAAGAAGTGAGAGGCTGGTTGGTCCCAAATAATGCTAGAAGATCATGCCTTACCCAGCTCAGCCACTCAAGGCTTCCCCAGGAGAAAGATGGGAGACAGCCAGGAGGTGACCCACACAGTGACTACCCCAAGGGAATCTACACTGTTATCAACCATGGGGAGATAGGGACTTAGGGGGACCAATGAAGGAAAATGCCCCTATAGAAGGGAAAGAGATCTGGAAGGAAACTGGGCAACCATCCCTCTAAACGCTTACATGGTCCTTGTATGGCATGGAAAGGAGTGAGTGGGTGGAAATTACACTAAGGCGGAGCCTTCTGCTGCCGGGAATACGGGAAACACGAGTGCCAAGAGGAGCCAGACCACACAGTAGTGGCCAGGAGTGAGGCCTGAGGCTGCTTTTGGAGCGCAGAGCTTCAGTCTGCAATGTAGACTGGTGAATATTTACCAATTGCTATGGCTCCCAGCAAGAAGACAGGACATGGGATCTGAAGGAATGAGCAGCTGCTGGTTGCTGAAGAGAAGACAAATCAGGGATCTGTTTCCAGGATATGCCAGTCCCTTCTGTTTCTTGTGAGGCTGTTAGCTCTGGTCCATGCCTGACCTACAGCAGCCACAATTCCATTGCCATCTGCAAATTATTAACGTCCATTGCTCACTGTTTCAACCAGTTAGGTTTGTACCGGTGTGTACGGGTTTATACAGGTCCGTACCAGTTTCTACTGGTTTGTACCGGTTTGGACCAGTTTGTACCGGTTCCAACTGATTCTGACCGGATTGTATTGGTTTATACCTGTTTGTACCGGTTTGGACCAGTTCCAACCAGTTTGTACCAGTTTCGACTGGTTTGAACCGGTTCCAACCTGTTCTGACCGGTTTGAACCAGTTCTGACCGGCCGGGCGGTTTCAACCGGTTTTAACCGGTTCCAACCGGTTTGAACTGGTTCCGACCTGTTTGTACCGGTTTCAACTGGTTCAAACTGGTTCCGACTGGTTTGAACTGGTTCCGACCGGTTTGTACCGGTTCTGACCAGTTCCGACCGGTTTGGACCGGTTCCAACCGGATTGAACCAGTTCTGTCCGATTCTGACCGGTTAGAATCGGTTCCGGCCGGTTCCAACCGTTTCCGACCGGTTCCGACCGATTTGAACCGGTTCCGACAGGTTCTGACCGGTTTGCACCGGTTCTGACCGGTTTGAACCGGTCCCGACCGGTTCCCACCGGTTCGAACTGGTCCCGACCGGTTCCGACTGGTTTGAACCGGTTCCGATCGGTTCCGACCGGTGTGCGCCGGTCCTGACCGGTTCCGACCGGTTTGAACCGGTTTCGACCGGTGTGAACCGGTTCCAACCGGTGTGAACCGGTTCCGACCGGTTCCAACCGGTTTGAACTGGTTCCGACCGGTTCCGACCGGTTCCGACCTATTCCGTCCGGTTTGAACCGGTTCTGACCGGTTCCGACTGGTTCCGACCGGTTCCGACTGGTTTGAACTGGTTCCGACCAGTTCCGACTGGTTTGAACCGATCCAAACTGGTTCTGAGCAGTTCCGACCGGTATGAACTGGTTCCGACCGGTTTGAACTGGTTCTGACCGGTTTGAACCGGTCCCGACCGGTTCTGACCGGTTCCGACCGGTGTGAACCGGTTCAAACCAGTTCTGACCAGTGCGAACCGGTTCAAACCAGTTCTGACTGGTGCGAACCGGTCCCGACCAGTTCTGACCGGTTTGCGTCGGTTGCAACCGGTTTGTACCGGTTTCGACCGGTTCCGACCGGTTTGTACTGGTTCTGACCGGTTCCAACTGGTTCCAACCAGTTCCGACCGGTTCCGACCGGCTCCGACCAGTTTGAACCGCTTCCGACCGGTTCGAACTGGTTCCGACCGGTTCCCACCGGTTCTGACCGGTTCCCACCGGTTCCTACTGGTTAGAACCCGTCCCGACCAGTTCCGACCAGTTCCGACCGGTGTGAACTGGTCCCGACCGGTTCCGACCTGTTCTGATCGGTTCCCACCGGTTCCGACCAGTTCTGACCAGTTCCGACTGGTATGAACCGGTTCCGACCGGTTCCGACTGGTGTGAACCGGTTCCGACCGGTTCTGACCAGGTCCGACCGGTTTGAACCGGGCCAAACCGGTTCCGACCAGTTCGAACCGGTCCTGACCAGTTCTGACAGGTTTGCACCGGTTCCAACTGGTCCAAACCGGTTTCGACCGGTTCCGACCGGTTGCGACCGGTTCCCAGCGGTTCCGACTGGTTCGAACCGGTTCAGACCAGTTCCGACTGGTTTGAACCGGTTCGAACCGGTTCCGACCGGTTCCGACTGGTTTGAACTGGTTCGAACCGGTTCCGACCGGTTCCGACTGGTTTGAACCGGTCCGAACCGGTTCTGACCAGTTCCGACCGGTATGAACTGGTTCCTACCGGTTCCGACCGGTTCCGACCGGTTTGAACCCGTTCCAGCCGGTTCCGACCGGTTCCGACCGGTTTGAACCCGTTCCAGCCGGTTCCGACCGGTTCCGACCGGTTAGGACCGGTTCCCACCAGTTCCGTCCGTTTCCGTCCGGTTTGAACCGGTTCTGACCGGTTCCTACCGGTTCCCTCCGTTTCCATCTGGTTTGAACCGGTTCTGACCTGTTCCGACCGGTTCTGACCAGATCTGACTGTTTTGAACCGGTTTCGACCGGTTCCGCCCGGTTTGTACCAGCTCTGATTGGTTCTTGCCCGTTTCGGCAGGTTTGAACCGGTTCGTACTGGTTCCAACCCGTTTGTGCCATTTTAGATCAGTTTGTACAGGTTTGGACTGGTTTGTGCCGGTTTGTACTGGTCTGTACCAGTTTGTACTGGTCCATACCAGTTTGTAGCAGTTTTTACCAGTTTGTACCAGTTTTTACTGGTGTTACCGGTTTGTACAGGTTTGGTCAACACATTTGCTTTAATATACCTGACATGAAGTGTGCTTGGGTAGAATAATCGTTACATCACAGTATTCACCAAATTTTATCAGCATCCTTGTATTCCTATTCCAATTTCTTTGGCAAGCACAGAGAAAATAGACTGGGAATAGGAATCCCTCATAACTTATCAGGCCTGATACCAATGCTTTTCCAGACTGCCATTATTACCCATATACAATTTTTCTCTTTCAGCTTGGTGCCAGCACTAGTGTTGATCGAACAGCCTATGGAAAGGAGTGGTTCAGGTCAGCAGAGAGGTTTTGCAAATGTGCTGGCAAAGGTGTTTTCTCTCCTCCTCATGCACAAAACCACAGCTGAGTCTATAATTGACTCTTTCTGTTGTGAGCATCATCTTATAGCTCCCCAGGAAACCTGTGCAGAAGCCCCCCACTGTTACCATGGCCTATGAGCTGATCCTTTACGAGTCCTGCAGAGCAACAGGTGGAGGTGTGTTTGTTCCCTTCTCTCCCATCGTTGAGATATCGTTTACTATTAAGACACAGAGACCTCAAAGGTAGCAAGGGAAGATTTACAGCACAGTGGCTGTCAGCTTTGTTCTAATTAAATGGCTCCTGCCTCCTTGACTTGGTTCCAGTGCAGCAGAGCTTGACTTGTTAAGCGCTAGGGAAGTGTCCTGGCTGTTCACTGTTACTAGTGCCTCAGCTCCAAAGTGTGATTGTTTGGCTGAAATAAGATGTAAAATTCTGTCGCTGCCTTCCCACCCTCTTTGCAGGCAGCTGGATGTCTCCACAGGTAGGTGCCTGCCCCTGGGACAGCAACAACAGAGCACATGGAGTATGGGGCACCACACACGGGCAGCTGGACAAGGGGCCCACGGAACCACTTCTGCCCTGGAACCCTCTTTGGAGGTATAGACACTTTTCATCTTCTCTGCATGCTTTTCAGAGGGGCAGTGGGAACCTGGCAGCAGAAGAGCACTCTGGAGATGAGGACCAACCTCAGTGGGGTCCCATGAGGTCCTCTTCATATGACCCCAAGACTCTCAGGCAGAGTCTTCCCCTCCTTGCCCAGAGTCAACCCGCTTCTCCTGGGGCACTTCCCAGCCTGCCCTGCCATTCTCCACATTTCTAAATATCTGGAAACCGAGCTGACTCAGCCCATTCTTTTCATGCCAATGAAGAAAGGAACAGGTCACGGTTCAAGTAAGTGTTCTCCTCAGTCACTTGAATTATTTTTGATTACAGATTATTATTTGTGTCTCGTTAACAAATTGGCCGGTGTTAATCGTCAGAGCACATGCTACCCAATTGGCTTTTCACATCACACGTTACTGCCTCCCTTCCCTGATTGGATGAATCAAATTTTATTAAACAGCAGCCTTCTTTCTCCCTTGCTTGCAGATGATGCATGAGCATTCGTAGCTACTTGGCAGTTCTGTTGTGAGACAATAAAAGAGCTTTTCAAAATGCCAGGAGAGGAAATACAGTGTGAATACTCTCGCAAATATTTACTTGTGCTCTTATTTGCAATATTTTATTGTGTAATGGATTTAATGATGCTATTTATCAAATAATGATGATTGCTGTCTTTAATGAATTCAAATTTAGCTAAGCAATTTCCAGAAATATCTGACAAAATTAAGAGAAAATTCCAGTGCACTAATTGCAAGAGATAGGGGAAACCAATAGAAAAATAATTACAGCTGTGCAATGCTTAGACATTGCACAAATGTGTGTTTCACAAGCACCTTAGAGGGAAAACAAGCAGAGAGTTACCTCAGATGCAAGCCCAAATTAGCAAATGCTGTATCTCCACCTCTTCGGTTTGGCAGCACCCAGTCAGGACACAGTGGACTGGCCTTTTCACTGCAAGCAGGGCTGAGCAAAGACAGCCACATCCGAAGGTCTGTCGCTTCAGGACAGAGCTCTGATAGAAGCTGTAGTTTAGAAAGCTGGGATGTTTTCAGGCTTTGGGGTGGTTTGTTTCACAAGCAGGGCTGCCTCATTCCAACAGCCCTCCCAGCTCTGCTCTGGCCCCAATGCCACCCCTTTCTGCCTCATGGGAAAAGAGGAAAGGGGTTCCAGCAGTAGCAGGGATGTCTAAGAGTCCCTCAGGCTTAATGCATTGGCCAGTCAATGGTCATGGAGATGTGGCTGACATCTATCCTGTCCAGACCAAGGAATTAGATGTGGAGACATTCTTTCCCTACTTTCTTCTTGCTGTGCATTATATCTCTGAAGCTTCCAGCACCCACACAGATAATTTCTTGCCATCTGATATACCTTTACTGGAAAACAAGAACTACAGAAAATGTTGAATTTCAGAATTATTAAAGAAAACACAGAAGAATGTAGTGAAACCTTCCTGAGGTGGGCATCAGCTGTGCTTTTCATGCTTTTCTTTGAAGGATCTTCAAGAATATGTTCCTAAAATACTGAAGACAAGGTCAGTCTCCAAGTCCAGTCCCTTTCCCTGGAAGCTGAGGGCTGGACATCTTCCTGTGGCAAAGACTCGAAAGACTCTATCCATATGTCTATTGATTCATTAAGCTGAAAGTGGTGAGGTGTAAAAATCCCTCAAAATCTATGGGATCTAGGCTAGGCATATGAAAAAGAAGCAACGAGGACACATTCTCAGCCTGGTCTGAAGGAACCCCTAGTGAGTGCCAGAGAATGGGACTATCTCCAAAACACCCAAGTTTCACTGAAATCAAGCACACTCTTTCCTCATCTGATTAAAACGAAGGCATTGCCTTTTTTCACATTGCTATTTTGACTTGTTTGAATATGCAACAGCAGCTTCTATTTCCAAGAAACGCAGTAAATATGGATTCTTGGAGAGCCAAGATCCTCTTTACTAGTTCTGAAGCACCCAAATCTTCAAAGCAAGAAATATTTCCTCCAGCTGTCCATGCACGAAGTTGATTTATAACTAGTTTTCTGTTCAAACCACTGTAATTTTGTGAAATGATAGCAGTATTGATTCCAGCAAGAGTTTCACTTTGCTGAAACTACCAGGCCAGAGGGACTAAATGGAGCCTTGGAGTGAATAATATAGCTTTCCACTTTATCAATTTCATCTGTTTTGCTCTCCACCTTCACTTAACAACCTACATCTCTTCTTTCCTTCCTTCTTTTCCCTTCGAGGCACTGGTCTTTTGCTCTGGTTCACAGCTATAAATGATTGAATGTATTTTCTTACCTGGGAACTCTGAGCAGCATCAAAATACAATCTGAGCAATGAATAGACTGCTTGACATCTCCAAGTGGTTCATGTTGCGGTGTGGGAAGCTGAGTTCTGTCTCCAAAATACACTAAATTCTGGAAGTGAAAGAAGAAAATTATTTTTCAGTATTTTTCAGTGGAAGAAAATATTTCTAGTGCAGCTTTTATTAAAATAAAAAGCAATAAAATATTTAGGAGAAAAATTAAATTCCTCAGTCTGGGCTAGATTCTGCTGTCAGATATATTTAGATGAACGAAGACAAACTTTACTGAAGACAATGAAAATATCTTGGTGTAAAACTGGCCTGAAGACCAGTTCCACAGAAAGAGAAATCCTCACCTGCATACAAGAGAAAAAGGGGAGTAGGATGATACTTCTGGATCTGTTGGATCTTTTTCTGATCTAATTCAGAGCATAAGGAAGAATTGCAGATGAATTCTATATACATTCCATCCACACTCCCTGTGTGCAGGTGTGGCTGTGCTTCCATTTCTAATGTCAGAGTGAAAAACCCCAGAAAATACAAATGCTTTGGTGGCACTATTAATTCAGCCATAGGCACAGCATATATGTCAGCATAAATCTTCAGTAGCCTCGCCAGCTACTGAAACTGCTGCTTCTGCATTTGCTTTCTCTCTAGTCACTGACTTAAAGAAATTTCAGAAAACCAGAGAGCTTTAAAGGCGTTAGGAACAAACACCACTTAAAAAAACTAAGAAAGAGACAAATATTCTATTTTTCTATTTGGCATGCATACAACATAGATTTATTTTTGCAAATGGACCATCCAAGGCTCTGAAAGTTTGAAGAGTTTGAGGCAATTATTCAGGAAAAAACCCCAGAAAATAATGTAAACAGGTTCTAGCACGATCAAATAACACTTTGGATTCTATCACAGGAAACATAGCTTAAAGCAAAGCTGAGACATGCTGCATTTCTCCCAGACATTTTACACAGTGGTGTGGCTCCAGCATGGGGATGTCATCAGTCAGCACAAGGGGTCAGGTTTGGAGGTGGAGGTGGGTTTCTGCCTTCATGCTGGTGCTAAACAACCACATGGCAGCCATAAAAACCTTCTGTCTGCAGCCCATCCCCATGGCCCCAGGGAGAGGAAATGGCTCAGCAGCTCCTGATGTGGAGAAAAAAGTGCAGAAGGGAGAATGCTCCTGCTCAAGAACCAAGCCAAGCATGAAATTAATATTTCCTTCATAGTAAAAAAAAAAAATAAAAGAAAAAAGAAAAAAAGAAAGCCTGTAACATAGGAATAATTGTAAACTTGAAAGACTGGGGACTGGCTTTGAATCTCCTTGTGGGAAGGGGAATGCTTTGGCTGATTCACTTCTCTCCCTGTTAAGCAACACGTTGCTGAAGAGATCTAGGATGTGCCACACAGTTAGATTATGATACCCAGCCTGCTGCCTGGGTGAAATCCCTGTAGGTCTTTTATTCTCAGTCCCCATGGGAAAATTTCACCCATGAGGCATAGGCAGGGCCTCTGCAAGACCTCAAACCCCCAGGAATGGATTAGGATGGGAGCCCTGCTGGACCACCACCTGCCAAAAAACACTGCAGAAAGGTGGTGGGGCTTCAGAGGGGTTTTCCCTTAGAGAAAATGGAAAAAGGTCTTGTGCAGGGTTGTGCATCAATAGTTATTTTTGCTTCCATGGTGGGATTTCATTAAATGCATTGCATTTCTTCATCTTCCCATTTCCTTTAAGGAACTGCTCCAAAAGGTCTCATATTTGGGACCACTGGGACTGACCAAAACTGGGGTGTGAAACTAGAGCCTGGACAACCCAAGAGGTGTGGAATTTAATCAAAACTACATCTTAATTTTCCCAGAAGAAAATTGCTCAGGATTTTATTTTTTGTGGTTTTGCCCCACCTCCTTTTTTTTTTTTTTCTTTTTTTGACAACCACATCTCAGCCCTGCCTTACTCTCCCCTCCTGTCTGGGGTTTCCTGAGGAGGAGCTCTGCATGTCCTGAGCCCAGGGTGGCTGGTGTGCTTCTCCTGGCTGGCTTGGCACAGAACTCTGAAGCTTCCCTGGCACTCCCCAGGGCAGGCAAACTCTCAGTGTTGCTGTCACCACCAAGTGCTTGAAGCAAAGAAAATGACCAGTGGGGACTGGCAAATACCCTGGCTGGCAAGCAGAAGCACAGCCTCTCCCAGTGAGGAAGAACCACATTCACCTGGAATGGGCACATTTTGGAGGGTGCTGGGGTGGGTGGCGGGCAGGTAAATACCCAGTATGTCAGGCACTTACAGCCTTTATTCCCTGAAAGGTGTGAGATGAAGGAGGAGAGATGGCTCTGATGCATAGAAAACAAACGACCCAATCTTGCCCATTCTGGGCACAACACACAACTACCTAAAAGGAGGCTGTGATGAGGTGGATGTCAGTCTCTTCTCTCAGGTAACAAGGAACAGGACAAGAGGAAATGGCCACAAGTTGCACCACAGGAGGTTTACACTGGATTCGAGGAAAAATTTCTTCACCGAAAGGGTTGTCAAGGCTTGGAACAGGCTGCCCAGGGAAGTGGCTGAGTCACCATCCCCGGAGGTATTTAAAAGCCATGTAGATGTGGCACTTAGGAACATGGATTAGTGATGGACTTGGCAATGTCTGGTTAAGAGTTGGACTCAACGGTCTTAAACGCCTCTTCCAACCTAAAGAATTCTATGAAAAAGAGCAAAATTATGGAAAAAGGTAGCAAACTTTGCAGCACAAAGTAAAAGGCTAAACAAATTCCTACAGCTTTTCTGGTTTTGAAAAGCCTGTCTTTGGGAAATCTTATTGAAATAAGGCTTTACCTGTTCCATTCTCCTGCTTTGGCTGGGTTGAGCTGTCACCGTTTCACAAGGTCTGACATGCAGCAATGCTACTGCTCACTGCATTGTCTTTTTCCTGACATATGTCCAAGTTTTTGGTCACTTCAACATACCAAAGCACAGCTCTGCTTTGAAAAACCACAATCTCCTCCTAAGTCATCAAGCTGCTCCTTCTCTCAGCTAGAGACCCAACATGCCTTTTAAAAAAAGCAGAATAATTGCCTTTTCTCCCCTGTAACTGCTATTTCAGAGACAGCCTGGCCAGTGCAGCAGGAGATGGACTCTGGTGGCTGTGCAGTAACTACTTTTCCAAAGGAAAAGGGTCTAACAGGAGGAAACAGATGGGGTAAGGAGCCACTAGGCATGCTTGGGATCCCACCACATTTTGCTCCTTTTCTGTGGCAGGCTGCCGCCCTCCTCCTGCCCTTGGTGCACCCCAGGCCTTTAAATTTCATGAAAGCTCTTTGGTTCTGGAGAAAATAATAATTAAAAAGAAAAAAAAGAAAAAGCAGAGGAAAAAAACCAAACCAAAACCTCCTTGATTGCTGAGGCGCTGATGGCAGGACCCCTCCTTCCTTGCTGAACTACTTAATCAGGCTGGCCCCGGCAGCAGCAGCAGGTGCCCACCGAGGCGACCTCGGGAAATCTCCTCATCACCAGCTAATGGCCCTGATGATGGCTCTGCAGGGGCCCTGCGAGGCCGGCTCTTAGCGAGCTCAGAGGAGCTTCTCCGGCAGTGCTGGAGCTTGCCATCTTTCTCCAGTGCTGGAAGCAGGGAGCCAGCTCCACGCCTTCCCCGGGGGCTCCATCGGGCTCTGGCTGCTGGATGCTCAGCCTTGAGTCCTCGAGGCGCTGGCAGTGGCAGCACAGCCCAATGCTCTCAGTTTTGAGACAGAGGACTTCTGGCTCCTTGGGGAAAAAATGGGATTTCTGAGGAAAGGTGGCATGAGCAGGCCACCTGTGACACAAACTGGCTTGACTGACCATTATCCTGGCATTGCACCTTTTTGCTTACAGTCATGTCTATAATTCAGACAGGCACTCCCTGCTCATCCTCTGGGAAGTTGTGCCTTCATGTGTGGTGCCCGTATGGGGCCTTATTCCAAATCTGATCCAATCTGTCTGTATTACGGAAGAAAGCACAGTTTCGGCATAACCTCAGCGCTTTTCCCTTCCCTACCATGAATACCAATGTCTTCCCGTGACCCACAGCTCTCTGCCCTGGGCATTAGCAGTGTTTCGTGGCTGCCCTACCAACTTCACTGGAGGTGACATGATTACAGCCCCTGTCTCCTCTGGATAAATTTCTTCAGTTGCTCAGCAACCTCCACACCAGGATTAAATTAACTTTGATTACAATTACAGACAGCACAAATCAGCCTGCACCATCAGAAGAAAGCAGAGCATGGGTTGTTTGTTTGTTTTGGTTTTGGTTTTATTTTTTTCTGGAGGATTTTCTTCTCAAATGCTGCTGTTGGGGGGGAGGGTGGAATTGCATCTCACCTCTTTCCCTCCCTTGCTTTATGTTGAGCATGGATGCATCCCAACCCTGATGCTTTAAATGCGCAGTGGGACTGAGCACAAAAGAGTTCATTTACGTGCCTGAAAATATTTGCCTGCTTGGGAAAGAAAAGCAGAGAGGAGCCCCAGGTGCTGAAGGCAGCTTTGCTCTTATGTCAAGGCCCCAAAACTTCCTCTGGTGAAACTGATCAGCTTAAATACAGCTACTCATCACCTCCATAAGGCCTTTGCTGTCACCTCCTCCAGGTGCTCCAGTTAATAATAGCAACGTGCAGTTATTATATAGGGCTTCACGGCTCCCTGGAGCAGACTTCCTGTCTGGGAGGTGCAGCTCCATAAAACCCCCAGGTGATGAGGATTGCAGGCAAGCAGCCCCACAGGGATCACACCTATGGCACACACAGTGGGAAGATTAATCACCTCTATCTGCTGCTCGTGGTCTTCTGTGTCTGCACCTGGAGGAGACTTGCCAGGCTGGCAGGATGGTGCACAGCGTCTTGCTGTGTGGGCTGCAGTGGGGTGACCTGGACTGACAGGAAAGCCTTTGCCTGGGGTCTAGGAAACTGAATGTTGCTTGAAGCACTGGCAATATGCTACTGGCCTTGGGAAGGTCAGACTGTTCTGCTCCCTGTTCTTACACCTCTGCTCTTCACCATCTCCTTTTAGTCAAAACAGAGCTTCTTTTTCCATGGTTTCTGCACTTTCCCAGCCTGTGGCTCCAGAGAGCTGAGTGCAGCTGGCCACCACCAGCCTGCAGGAGGCCTGCTGGCATTGCTCGGAAGGAACTACCGAACTGTGTTTCTTTGGGGAAGAACCTCCCTCAGATAGATGGAGAGGAAAATAGTGCAGAGTGGTGAATCAGTGTGGGAACTGGGAATGGCAGCACCACTGAGAGCCACAGATAGCTTGGGTGTAGACAAAATCAATGTTTGTTTTCAGATGCCGTAATAGAGGGGCATTGTTTCTGTTCTCCCTGGGCAAAGAGGAACAGGAGAAGGAGGAGGCAGGGCAAGGCAGCAGCTTTTGCTCCTCTCTGTGGTTCTCCGGCCAGGAAACTTCTGCCAACGCAGTAGGTAAGGACATTGACTGCTGCAGGAATTGGCCAGCAACAAATGACTGTTCCCATGTGGGAGTGGGAAGGAAGTGTGGAGGCTCATTACATTTAATGTAATTACTCTGGACTTAGAGCAGGGTATGTGACAAAGGAATTTGGCCTTCTCTTTTTTCCTCCCTCCCTGCCTCAATATTCAACGACATAAGAGTCTGCTCATGCCAGTTTGTGATCCAAAGAGGCTCTTCGCAGTTCTCCTTAAACAGAGACCCCCCTGGCCTTGCACAGGTAGAAGTAACATGGCAGAACAATTTCTAAATAGGCCTAGAATTTGGCCAAGGCTGCTGCTGTGCAGAAGTCTGATGCAGGTGTTGTGCCCTGGCATTCTTTACTTGCGCCTTGCTCCACCAGAGAAGACTCGAAGCTGCTCCTCAGCCTTCTGCCCATTTCCTGCATGGGAGACACTGGCCAACAGCGAGTTCCCTTTGCCTGGGACACACCACTGCACCTGCACTGCCTGCAAACAGCTGGAGAAGCATTGGCCAGGACAGCCCAGAGCGAGTGCGATGTGGGGCTTTGATCCACCCATTCCACTGCTCCCATTTTTGCCTTCCTTTTTTAATGCTGGGGGAGATGGAGATGGCCCAAAAACTGTGGCAGTGCTGTCCTGCTCCCTCAGAAATGCACCTCTCCTCATCTCACTGGGATTGCACTCCTGTCCTGGCATGGACTCCCTGGTCCCAGGTCCTGACCTTCCCCCTGGGGCTCGCAAGGCTTGTCCATGCAAGCCGGGCTGGGGCCATCTCCTGCTGGATCCTTCATAGGCTACTCAGGCAGGTACCCAGGCTGTGGCAGTGGGTAGCTACCTGCACTCTGGGAAAGCACCCAGTCATGGTCTGTCACTGCTCACAGCTGTCTTTCAGTGTCTGCTTTCTCTGTCATGAGTGTCCTGATGTTTCCTGACACTTTCATCTTCCTCTTCCTTGTGTGCACCCAGGGGAAAGTGTCTTTGACTCACACTCCCGTTTCACCGTGACGCATTTCAGCCCTGCTGCAGCCTGCTCTGACCACTCGCCAGAGTGCAGCACGTCAGACAGGCCAGAGGTTGCCAGGATTTGTCTTTCCAAACCGCATTTCTGATGAGGAACATTTGCACTGACTGAGTCCACCTTCCACAGACTTGGTCAAAAAGATCACTTTGATCTTGAGATCATCTCAGAGTGGCAGGTCCATGCTCACCTTTTCCTAGTCAGGCTGGACTTTCAAATGACTTAAATGTGGCTCACATCTGTCTCTTGCTGTGAAAACTTGAGCTATTGCTTGGTATCTTCATCTCAAGGGCTCCTGTGAAGTAGTTGCTTCAGCAGTGGTGGTGGAGGCATCCAAAACTAGATTCCCAGGTGTTCTCAGTGCCCCTACCACTCTTCTCAACACGTTCCTGGCCATGGAACCCGCACATAGCAACCTACAGCCTCTGGCAAAGGTGCTGTCTGTCCTCCATTTCCCTTTCAGGAACAAGTGTCCACAGCATCCATTTCTCCTATGCAGATAAACCCAAGTTTCAGAATATGAAAAATTTTAGGTGCATTTAAATACTTATTTGCTAACACAAAAGCAAGTGCCCTCATAATTTAATATGCTTCTGGAAGTAATTGGATAGAAGTCCTTTGTTTCTTTTCCTCCTGTCATCTTGCATTTGTTTAATTCGGCTGTCGTGACACGAAGTGACAGATCCCATGCTCTGTTTTTACAGATAGCAAAACTCCGGGATTCTTCTTTCTGCACTGTTAGAAATTTATGTATTCTCCCCATTCACTCGTACATCACTATTGTGTCAGATTACTGACCCCCTTAAGAATAAATGCATTTTAATACAGCTGACCCAGAAACCTCCCAAAGGGGAGATAAAGCGTAGTTCTCAGAGCTGAATTTGCTGTAACTTAGAGAGGAATCAGAGAAGGGTCCAAAGTGGCTCAGTGCCATGGTTATTTCCCATAACATGTCCACATTTCCTGCTGCTCGCAGCATTCTGGTCCCAGGGTTGCCTCTGTTCCTCCGGCTGGGAAGGAGTTGCTCACACAGAGTTTTCAGCTATGTTTTCCCAGAGACACAGATTCAAGGGAAGATCAGGTTTTACTCCTGTGCAGAGAAGGCAACAGGGCCGTCCCAGAGATGGGACAGGGAACCTGATGTCAGGCATGGCAGGCACCGAGGGCAAGGACAGGTATTACTCAGGCACAAGCCCTGCAAGGGCGAGAAGGCAGGGGACAAATAATGCCTCGCAGTACATTTGCCTGGCTGGCAATGTTCCTGGCACTTCTCTTTAAAAAATATTTATCAGAAGAAAGGAGAAACAGCAGGAAATTGCAGATTCAACTTTGTATGTAAATGCAAAGCTGCAGAGTGCAGGAGAGGAAAATATCTTTCTCTTTCTAGAAGTTTTTATACATTTTTCTCAAATTTTGTATTGTGAATCTTGCTCCCTGTCCATTTTAGCAAGTTATTTTTAATAATTTCTGTAAAATGCATTTAAAGCCTGAAGGACATACTCAGTTTGGAAGACCACAGGCCGCTTCCACTCCTCTTGCTTTGAGGTTTCTGAATTTAGTGTTTGGGTCCCTGTGGAGGTCCTCAGTTCAAAAGAAATGTCTTCAGATTATAGCCATGGCAAATTGTTGGGTGGGAATTTTTGTCACCTTGGACGACTTCAGTTACTCATCATATTATTTATTCTAACACCTTCCTCAAGCACCACAGGCCTCGGGTGCTTAATGTCTGTGCCAGATCCTAGCAGCGGCCAAACACAGACCTTTGTGGCAAAATTTCTTTTTATTTATGAGCTGCACGCTGCATATTATCCTCAAGCAGCTCATAAAGGCCATACTGTTATTAGCCCTCAAAGGTGGACTCTGCAGTGGCCCTGGCGAGGACCTTGTCCCATGGGAACAGCAGAAGTGGGTGGATTCTCCACACAGGAGCCTGCCTGTCCATTCAGTGTGCCACCACAGCCAGCGTGGCTGTGTGCAGCCTGGGTCTGTGTCCGCAGAGGGGAAGGAACCTCCTGCTGATGAAATTCCCACCCAGCACTGCTGAGGCCACGGGGAAGGTACTTCATGCCAGCCATGTGTTTTGTACCCTCCCTCGAAAGGACCAAACCCTCCCATTTCCCACACGTGCAGAAGGAGTGAGCCTTTCTGATGTTTTATTACCGATGTTCAGGAGTGTCGGGATGAATCATAAAGTGGCTAAGTTCATTTGCTTAATCTTTCAGGGTAGCAAAGGTTGGGTAAACTCTTCTAATCCTTGTTTCCCTTCACTGAGAGGGGTATAAAAGCCAGGAGGAGAAAACAGCTGAGGTTTCATGTCTCAGGTTGATTTTGCAGCACAGACAAAAAAAGCAAGCTACTCCTCTTGTTTGGAGCTGAGGAACATTTGCTCTGGAAGCCCTTGAAAGAAAATAAACACCGTGCAATATGGTGTTGTTTGTACAATCGGTTTTCTGTGAAAAATTTCACTTTAAATAGTTACAAAGATCTGGATAGTGGTGATCACGTATGCGAGTTTAGGGACTATGCAGTAGCCAGGGTAATATTTCTACAAATGCCTAATTAGAGAACAAAGCAGGTGACACAGAAAGATGCATTTCTGAGAGCTGCTCTCCTTCTTTCCAACACAGACCCACACATATGCACATATATACATATATCTATACATATATGCACACAAGAGTTTATTTAGATCTAATGCCCACTTAACAACCTAGCTTTAAGACTCAAGATTAATTGGGTGTGGTAATTGTATGTGCTTGAAAACTACTTAGCAATTATACTGGAAGTTACCAAGAAATTCTGTGATGAATTACCTTAGGATTTGAATTCTGAGAGAGGTAAGGACAAGGTTAACAGAGGTCTAGTTTGAAGAGAGTTGAGCATCAGATAATTATCTTGCAGTGCTGTATATTTACAGCATGTAACGTTGCCATGAATCTTCAGACCCATTGCAATGTAATTATTTCTGTTTTCCATAATATGATATTAATTCCACACCATGGGTTGGGATTCCCTTCTCAAATCCTTGGGGATTTTTTGTCTGTGGTCCAGAGAGGGGATCTGGCTGTGCCTTAGGTCACTGCAGGCGACTTACTGTTGCAGTGCAAGGTCAGCTTCTACCCCAGGAGGTCACTTCCCCCGGAAGATCCATTCCCCAGGTGCATGTGTGTATCCCCTCCTCCCCCCACCCCCTGGGCTCTGGCCCAGGACTNATTTTTTATTCCAATAACTTACCACACTCTCTTTTCCTTACACACCAAGACATCGATTAAGGTGCCAGATATCAGGCACCTATTTTGGAAATTTTTCATGGAAAAGGATTCAAAAGCCTGTTTTCAGAAACCAAAGCATTTAAATTCTTAAAAAATATGGAGTAAGGGGCTGTTGCCCTCCTCTGTATCAGCTGAACTGAGGGGAAAATGAAGGATTGGCACACAGAAGCACACATCTTTCATCTATAAACATCTACTCTGTGCATTAAAACCAAAGAAGCCATAAATTTCCTTTACTCTCCTCAACCCCCTCAGGGCGTACGAGGCTGTGGTCCTGCTAGGAGCTGGATGGGGCAGAGGTCTCAGCCCTACAGGGAGCTGGGGGATGGTTTCAGCAGCCAGGCTTGGCAGGCTGGGTCTGCAGTGGCTGGGTAGGTGTCCCCAGGCAGTGTCAGTCCCCTGGTGAGCAGGCAGGGCTGGCACCCTTGCCACAGCAAATGACAAGGAGGGCTTGGCTTGTCCTCTGCAGTATCACTGGGTCTTCAACCCAGCTGCCTGAGTTGCACAGGCAAGGGATTTCATCTCCAGTGCCTTGGCAGTAGGAGTGAGTGGAGGAGAGGTGAGGTCGAATGAAATCTCTGCAGCACTTAAGTTCACAAGTAAATATCTAATTAGAGAAATGTTTGACTTCAATAATAAATGAGCAGAATATCAAGAGACATGAGTAGTGGCAAAGTACATCTACGGCAAAGTCTTTACAATGGGGGCATTTTTTGGCCTGCCCTCCCAAGGTCCTCATGTAAGTGGAAAAACCATGTGTGGAGCAGCTAAGGGTAGGGCATGACTTTCCTTGCTCTTTCTCTAACAATTTGGAGGCACCCATCGGCAAACCCACCCTCATCAATTCTGCATCTTCCTGAAAATGTACTTTTAAGCACCTTAATTGCATTTCAGAGATAACCCTGCAGGCAAAGTGACAGGAAGAGAAACCATATGGAGCAGTTTGGCGGTCAGGCTCTTTGTTTTAAATCAATCAAACATCTGCGGCTAATGTAGCTTTGGGCTGCTCCTCAGGAAACATTAGCCCTATTAGTCTGGGCTGGCAGGAACACAAAATAATATATTTATGGACAAAGCACATGTGCATTACTGTTGGAGAGCGAGTGGAGGAGGAGGAGGAGAAGATCTGTGGTCAGCACTTTGCCTTCTCAGGAGGTCAGCTCCAACAAGCAAAGAGAGGGAGCAGGGGGTCCTGTCTCCTTGTTCCAGCCCCATGCCACCCATCTCCCTGCCTGGGAGCAGCCCTGAGACCTGCTGCCACAATCCCACATGGGAAAGACCACCAAAAAAAGCTGTGTGGCTTCTACGTTAAAGGAATGTGAGGCGGGACGGTGGAGTGGGATGTGTTACAATCTGCAGGGACAGTGATGGGAGGGAAGCACCGGATGGTGGGGCTGGCCGTGGGGCTGTGTCTGCCTCCCCACAACACAACATCCCCACGGAGCAGGGGGAAAACAGCAGGGACAGGATGGGTGTCCCATCTCAGCCCCCACAAGCAGAGACAAGGACCGTGTGCGAGGGAGCTGGGTGTTACCAGACTGAAACCACCATTTCACACCAAGGGCTGCAACACAGAGGTGGGCTGGTTCCCTGTCTAGTGTTCCCTTTTCCATCTAGACAGACAGTTCACCCCATTTTCATCTCATGTGGTGTCTATGTGCACTTAGGTAATGGAAGCAGTCCCAAGGAGGAGGTGGGAGATGGAAAGGGAAACAAGGCTTTTTCATCTGCATTGTCATGCAGACAAATACAGATGCACTTGCAGGTGCATCGATAAATGAGCAGCTCTAGGGCACATGTCCACATGACAGCACCTCTCTAGTCTGTCCATCCATACCTCAGTTGCCTGGGAAATGGTGAACCATGACTGAGAGCATGAAGAGCAAGAGCTGTGGGACTGCTTCATAGCCAGTCACTGCCCCTATATGTCAAGGAATTTGCACTAGAGAAACCTTAAAAAGTATGAAAATACTGCATATACCCTTAATCTTCTCCCTAAACCCACTTTCAGGCTTCTTTGTTTCTATTTGCTGCAGGGAAAACCAAAATCCTGTGGCACTGACACGGGTAAGTTAGAGCAGCCATATTTAGGGAAAAGTGCATCACTGACATATTTTGATTCTGCCAAAACAAAACATTGTGAATCCTGAAAGCACAAACAATTGTTAAATTCAAGAGAAAACCCAAACTTACTCAGAATAAGGAGTTGTATATTTGTTAGGCTGAGACAAACCTTAATGACTGAGACCTACCCCTTAGTGACACTGTGAAATAATTGCACAACTATGAGTTCAATTAAGTTTTCATTCCAGCACTAGATGAACCTGTCTTCTAAAATACAGTCTAATTAATCCTCTTCTATTTTTTCTGATGTCGACAACACCAGGCAGAGTCAGGGACTTGGGGATGCATCAACTGTGACTTTCCAGATTTTCAGATGTTTTATTCCAAATTTTCACCTCTACAGACTGCAATGGCAGGGGCTGTGGAGAGGAGGATAGCAGAATGTACGATTTGGATTTTTTTCTTTAATCATGCATCCATGGATGTATTTATTGTTAGTGTGTATGTATCTGTTTGAGGAGCTTCCATTGATACAGTGACTGTGAATTGCAAAGAGAACACTTTTACATTCAGGAAAGGTAATGACTTAAATCTGGAAAGTCATTACTGGAAAGTCAATCTGGAGAATACCAGCTCTATTTCATATCTGGGTTTTCATGAGCATGTTCATTTGTAAACTCTGGCTTTCCTGCAGGGATGCAGAGGAACAAAGCTGGTTTCCTGAAGCAGAGCTGCTGAAGCAGGTAACTGCAAACCCTGCAGACCTCCCTGCTGCCTCTGCAGCTCATCCCCCTCACATGCACCTCATTGTCCTTCTGTCCACATCCTCTCCACATATCCCACAGCCCTTGTGCTTTTCCAAAATGTGTCAGCTCCCAGTGTTTTCAGCTGCACTAAGACCATTCCTGCTCCAGCAAACATCCCCATTTATGAGCAGATACCTACTTCCACCTTCCTCTTCTCTAAAGGGATGTATGAATTCTGCTAACTCATCAGTCTCATTCTCCCAGAAGGGAGCTCCATCTCTCATGAAATGGGACAACCCCTGGGACAGCCATTATTGCCTTTTCCTTTCCCAAAGAGTGACAAAATGTCAGTGCTCAAAGGCAGGAGAAGGACTCACCTAACCTTTCTTTGAGAGCCCATGAAAGCAACACATGTGAAACATGTGAAACACTTTGCCCCTGAGGGAAGGCTGGAGAAACATCTACACATTTCCTCTGGCACATGTATGACAAGGCACAAGTCTGAAGACTGCTGCTAAATTTGTCAAATGATGCATTTTCCAAAGTACTTGTAACTCAGGCAGATTTTCTAATTTATTTGCAAATTATTTGAAAATCCACCTCTATGCAAAAGAGTAAGTGCTGTAACTGTGCCAGAGACCCGCTGCATTCACACCAGTCACTTCCCACCTTCTCTGAGTGCCAAAAAACATCATAATTCTCAGTAGCAGCCCCACCATGCATACACACCAGGTTGGTTTGAATTTTCCCAGCATCATAAGCAAAATGTTTCCTTGAGTCATCCAGAGCTGAGGGGCTTCAGGAGGAAACCAAGGGGTAGCTCAGAGAAACTACTGCTGGTGGAACTTCTCAGTGTGGCCAAGGTCCTTCTGGGAGGGTAGGAAGAACAAGTAGCAGCTGTTTCTGGGAGGGCAAAATGGCAGAGGGGAGTTTGCTTTGAAAATATCGTGTACCTCCACCCAAAAGAAACATAACATGGCAGGGAAAATACAGGAGGTAGCTGAGGTCTTGCAGCAGACTTCTGAGCCTCGGCTGCCCCATGGTGCCCTCAGTGGCTCAGCAGAGCAGGAACCTGTGTTTTGTAGGTCACAGGGAAGGATGCAGCCCCAGGCAGCACAGAGGGATCAAATGGACTGAATTTCCACAGTTCCCACAAAGGATATTACAATTAGGAGTCATCCTAGTCCACGCAGTCCAAGGCAATCATTGTAATAACATATTTGTAATCATCAGCTACAAGGGGAAAGTTTTCCTTTCTTGAGCCATACGTCATGGAAACTCCTTATCCAAGGAAAGGATGTGGGAGTCTCTCATCAGAAATGACAGGAATTCAAAGAGAGGGTGACAGTCCTTCCCTGTGCAACTGACGGTCTCTTGTGACCCCAAAGAGGTGATAACTGCAAAAAAGGAATCAGAGAAGAGTCAGTGTAATTCCAAGTTTACTTAGTGCTATCTGTCACCAGCACTTGATTTAGTGCTGGACCAGTGTTGGAAGTGAAGGACATGGAAAGATAATGCTGCAGGGGAAAATGAAATTCTTTGCCATGAATGTTGCTGTGGGGAGATAGAGGTTGTGGCCTTGTGAGGAGTGTGCCTCAAAGAGAGGTGAGAAACAATGTGGTGACCACGTATGGATTTGAAGATGGTCTGATAAAACACTGATTCGTGTCCAGGAACAGACACAAGGGAGGGACGTGACCTCGTGGGAGCTGTCCCACTGCCTTCACATTCCTTTGGATGAGATCTATGGCATCCTCACTCTCAAGGAAAAAAGATGTGCAGGGCTGTAATAGAACCATAGCAGTCATAGAATGGTTTGGGTTGGAAAGGACTTCTAGAGATCTTCTAGTCCAAGGCCCCTGCAATGAGCCAGGACATCTTCAACTAGATCATGTTCCTCAGAGCCCCTTCCAGCCTGATCTTCAATCTTTCCAGGGATGGGGCATCCACAACCTTTCTGGGTAACCTGTTCCAGCATTTTACCACCCTCACTGTAAAAACTTCTTTCTCATATCTTATGTAAACCTACCCTCTTCTAATTAAAAGCCATTCCACCTTGTCCTATCACTACAGACCCTTGTAAAAAGTCCCTATCCAGCTCTCCTGTAAGCTCCTTTTAGGTACTGGAAGGCTGGAAGGTCTCCCCAGAGCCTTCTCTTCTTCAGGCTGAACAATCCCAGCTCTCTCCATAGGAGAGGTGATCCAGACCATCACCTTCATGGCCTTCTCTGGACTCACTCCAGCAGGTTCATGTCCTTTCTAAGCTGAGGACCCCAGAGTGGGATACAGCACTCCAGGTGGGGTCTCACCAGAGTGGAGTAAAGGGACAGAATCACCTCCTCAACCAGCTGATCATGCTTCTTTTGATGCAGCCCAAGATCCAGCTGGTTTTCTGGGCTTTCAAGCACATGTTGTCAGGTCACATCCAGCCTTTCATCCACCAGCACATCAAGTTCTCCTCAGCATTATCTTTGTTCATGCCCAAGCCTGTATTGGCAGCGGAGTCTGCCCCAACCCAGGTGCAGGGTACCAAGTGATCTTTGGCCTGTAGCCTCCAGGCTGGGCCCCTTTTGCCTTTTTGCCCATATTTTACTTGTCCTCTGAGGAGGCTGTACTCAGGTGGGCTGCAGCAGCACTCTACAAACAGGCAGTGAGGAGCCTTGCCCAGCCCGTCTAGGGGCTTACCAGATAAGGTGGGCTGATAATGAATCTTTGCATCTTCCCCCTGACCAGCACCGCCTCTGTGAGCTTTGCAAGACCCATTGTCCAAGAACCATAATCTGTCCCTAATCTTCCCCCTAGGTACCACATTAATCAATGTTTGTTTTCTTTTGCTTTCAGCAGATTCTCTAATTATTAACTGTGCAGAGGACTTGTGGTTTAGTTCGTGGGTTACTTCCTCTCACTGGGGGAAGGTGCCCTGCACAAGCCGGGGGCTTATTTGCTCCTTGGTGCTCCTGAAAGATAAGAAAGACATTGAACAATGGGAACCCAATCATCCTCCTTTTTCCCCCCATAACCATTAGTTTGATTCATGGTACTTTTTGTTTGTCACTGATGAGTAATGAGCTATTCCATCTTCACTCTAGATCTATGCAGAAATGATAGGTGCACATCACACAATGTAAAAAGACATGAGGATTTAACCCCTCAGCCAACAATGTGCTGCTAACAACTTGTGCCTTGAAAATAGTGTTGTGGTAGCAGAGGGGAAAAGTTTTTTTCTTTTTTTTTTTTTTAATCTACCTTTGATTAGGGACATACATTTTTGGAGTGACAGCCTGCCAGAAATACAGTGTTACACAAGCCCTCATCATCTGAACCAGCATCCTGGAGTTGCTAGTTTTCCTCTCTCAAGGTCACACTGTTATTATGCAATTGCACAAGCAAGGCAGGGACTAAAGGCGTAAATAGACGAAGAAGCTTTTGACTCACTCCCACAAGCACAGGGCCTTTAGGACTGCCCGTTTAGGTACATATATCTGAAATATTTCCCATGTTTTCTCTCAATTTGGCCCTTTTTTGGTTCAGCCCCTATACAGCCTTGGGTTGAGAAGTGCCACACCCATCCCTGTACGCTGGGCGTCTTGGGGTTCCATTCTCCCTGTGCCAGGCTGAAGCTGTGCAACGAGGGTGCTGTGCCAACATCCCAACCACCTTCCCACCCATCTGGTGCACGAGGCATATTCTTCAGTCCCACCGTGAGCAGTCATAGCCAGAACCCCCTGTGCCAGGTCAGCCTGGTGGTCCCTCGAGACCAATACCCTCCCCAGCAATGCCCAGTACAGCAGAGGCTCAGTGCCTTGGGGACCTCTATAGGTTAGGGGCAGTGGCACCCCAGCTGGCAGGCAGCCCTTGCTCATGCCCCCCTGACTCACCCCAAGTGCCATCAGGAGAATCTGTGTGCGGGTTAAGAGCAGCGCTGAAACCAGCAATGGTTTTCCAGAGCCCGCCTGAGCTGACTCATGGAACAGAGCTTTGCCAGAGATGACAGGGGGATAGAAATCAGGGACCTGATGAGCTTCTCCCTCAATTATTTATTTATTTTGTGTACCATCTTCTCCTTCTGGCTGTTGGCAATGAGAAGAATTCATAAATGATGGTAACAAATGCAGAATGACAGCTAATGTTAATTGACCAAAGCTTCCCTCAAAAGACTGGGTCGTGCTGGATGTAATATGCTCTAAACGCAAAAATATAAGGCAGGAAATTACACTCGTGGTTTTACATGCCTTCAATTGAATGGGTTTTATGCTGCCAAGCAACAAAATCAAGGTGGGATCCGTCTGTGAGGGGCATTTTTTTCCCCAAAAGAGGAACTCTGCAGTTCAGTGGCCTTTCATTGCTGCTCCATCCTGCCGCCTCTGCTTCCAAAATCTGCTAATTTGGGCTCCAAAGTGGCATCACTCAGTGGGGTTTTATATTCTTCTGCCTAATCTATCTTCACCTTTCTGGGCACTCACCAAATGCTCAATGCAGCCACTGTGCTGCGACACCACTGAGATGTGCCTGAGGGGACCCCCTGGATTTTGCTGATGACATTTTACCTTGGTGGGTTACTTATTTTCTCTCCAAATATAATGCACTGTGGACTGTTATTTTCTCCAGAAAACATTTTTTTCCTCCCAGGAAGTGAGTATTGACAGCAAGATGTCCTCTTATGTTCCATCAACTCCAGCATATTTCTCTTGGAAACTAGCGCGGGAATGCCTGGGGGATCTTTAGGGTTGGGGGGAAAGAGGAGGGGGCAGGCGCAGCTACTCCCTTCAGGACAGGGAGGCAGTGCTCAGAGAACCCCTGGCAGACCTCTCCTCCAGTCAGAGGGTATCCATTATTTTCCAGTGATCCAGGGTTGCGGCGGCTGCTCCCACTCCTGCCTCGGGCTTGCAGCACCATCTCACTGCCCAAATTACTTCTCTGCATGGAGGTGTCTGGAACACCGGGGCTGAGACACGTGAAGGATGGGGGCCAAAGGAGAGGGGAAGGTTAGGAAGGAAACCTGAAGACAACAGCATTTTTGCATCCTGCCAGGATGCTCCTGCTTGGGGTTTCTTTCCGCACTTCCCGTCTCGGGTAGGTCCCCTCCCCGCCTGTCGTGCCAGCTCAGCTGGGCTCGTACTGCGGCACTTTCCTGAGAACATCCCAGAGACTTCAAAACCTCCTCCTCGTCCTGGCAGAATGACTTGCAGCTTTTCCGAAAACTGGCAAGCAGCCTCAGTGCTTTACCATGGGAAGAAGGTTAACTCCTTCCCTCCTTTTCTCCTTCCCTCCCCTTCCCCTCAGCCCAGCGCATCATCCTGCTGGCTTGCCTAGGAACAGGCTGTCAGGAACGGCGGAGGAGGAAATAGTTTATTTTTAAGAGCATTTAGCCCTCACAGCTTCTTGGCTCGGGGTGTCGGGAACGCAGCCTTGTCCCGACAGCCAGAGGTTTCATCCATCTGAGGCCATGAGATAAAATCATTTGCACGTGGTTTGTGAAAAGGGCAATTATTGAGGTTTGGGGGTCTGTTGTTCGCAGGGCGTGGAACATTCAGAAGTGAGGACAAAAGCTTTATCCTTTAGGCACTGCAGGGAGGAGCTGGCAGCGGCTCAAAGGGTTCCCAGCCCCGAAGGAATATTTTAAAGTTTTCCTATTTTGTAGCTCTGCATAAGAGCAACCCGCAGCAATCGCGCAGCAGGACTCCCGCCTCCTTTTCCTAGCTTTGCCTTGGGCTTGCAGCGTCACTTTCTTCAAGAATACCTGTTTTCCTGGTTAATTTTCAAAAACGTTACTTCCCCGCCCTCACAGGAAGCTCTGCAGGTACAAAACCCACTGGAGTTCAATGCACTGCAGCTGCAAACCCAGCTAAGCACCTGGCTCCCTGCTTTGCACCCAGGTAAAGCACGACCCTGGGCTGCTGCCTCCATTCCCCTCTGTCCATGGGCTCCTCTGTTCCCCTGCTCCCCAGGGCATCCCTGGTCCTGGATGCTGCTTGGGTGGGAATAACCACCCTTTGCCCCTGGCAGAGGCTGGTCAGGATGGTCAGGGTACACGCTGTGGGAGAGGGGAGGGATGAGGAGAAAGAAGACCGAGAGACTGCCACAGCAAAGGGGTCCAGCCCAGTAAGACACACCTTAAACTTTTTCCCCTTTTTCAGACTTGATTCTTGCTCCTGCGATGTCAAGATTTCAGATTATTGGGAGATAAATTTAGAATAGATCTGAAAAGTAATTTAGAAACCTAAAAATAGCCTGTGAGCCTGTCTATCCAGTGACTGTGAAACCAGAAGGGAGGAAGAAGGAGAAAAATGACTGGGGGGGCTAGGGGCAAAAAGGAATAAACAATTATGAGAGCAGGCAGCCATGACAGAGAGAAATCTCTCTTGCATGTGTTCCTGATCACTGGGATCTGGAGCTGGACAGGAAGCTATCTTAACTTGTCTCTGCACACATTGAGAAAATGTGGCCAGCTATTTTGATATTAAAATTGAGAGGTGCCATTTCATGTCACAGTGGATAGCCCTGTGTGACTGCTCACTGCTTCACTGTCTGCACCCTGTCCCGGCTGGGGCACCTCCAGTACCTGGAGGATGTGATGCCTGATCTTTCTTTCTTTCCCTGATAACGTCATGAGAAACACCATTTGCCCTGAGTGATTAACCAGATGTGGAGCTGGTGGGAATCAAATAGCAAAGGGGAGTTTTCTTCAGGAGTTTTGGGAAACTGAGTAAACACAACTTGGCCAGTGATGGGGATTTGCTGTAGCAGGGTCAGACCTGGAGATCACTGACAGCCTGTGGCATGGTGAGCCAGGTCCAGAGTGCCACCAGGAAATCCAGCCAAGAGCAAAAGCAGATGAGGTTGAAGATAAACAGCAACATTTAAGCAAGGTGTCTGTGCCGAGGAGAAGCCACCTGCAGCACAAGACTACAGTCCACGCTGCAGGAAGGACCAGAGGCAGACAACATAATGCAGGCAGGGCTGGCTGCCCCAGGCAGAGCTGGAACAGGCTTCCAGGTCCCCCATGAGAGAGCAACGCAGTGGGACCAGTGTACCCACCTGCCATCACAGCACCAGAGCCCCCAGGGGGAGTGTGGCAGCCCAGGAGGCCATGAGGAGGGGGCAGTGAGGGCTGCAGATGTTTCCTGCTCCTGAACATGAGCTGCAGAGAGGATATAAATGTTGGTGCTGCGAGCTAAGCCTCGCCTCGTATCACGCCTTGCTTTTATAACCTCTTCTTTTTAATATCCTGTTGAGACAAACAGTCTGTGCAAGTGTGCTGGGGGGGTCTGCCAAGCAGCTGAGCATTTTAGAGGATTTCAGTCTGAAAGGTGCTCTAAGAAATTCAGTATTGCAGGAAGTGCTGGGCTGCTAAATTGTTCCTGTCCCTACACTGAGTCCCTCAGGAGCAACAGAGATGTGACATGGCCACAGGGTCTGGGTCAGGCACTTGTGTTCAGTGGTAACAGACCATGGAGAGCAGATTGCAGCAGGACAGGGAGATGACATGACAAGTGCTGAGCTGGTTGGTCCAAGGAGTCATAGGGTGCCTTGGACATCTCCCATGTGATCTCCTCGAATGCCACTGGGACACTCTCACGCCTTTGTCTGGCTGCAGCTGGCACACATGGTGATGAATACAGGCATTGGGTAGATCAAACATGGCTTTGCATATGGTGACACTGCTGCCCACCATGAGACTGTGTCATAAGTGCACTACTGGCTGCAGCAACGTCACCTCTCCTTCTGTATCTCCCATCAAACAAACAGGTAATGTTGCTGCAGGTATTTTTCCTTATCCTCTCAACACATATCCCTTCTTCCAGAGAGTGTTTTTAGATGTCCAGAAGCACATGGGGCCGAGGCCCACAAGGGGCAAGAGCCTCTGTTTTACTTACAGCCATGTCCCCTGATGACTGACGCCTGGCACAGTTTTCCCCTTGAACTGTGAATCAAGCCCTGTTTCTGTAGTGGCGCTTCCGAGGCAGACACACGATCATCCCTCACGCAGTCTGTCACCTTAATCCCACCTCCAACTGGAAATAGGAATGCAGACAAGGGGGATGGCATGGGCCAAGGTGTCACCTCTTGTTGCACCATCAGCACCCAGACTGGGAAGGCAGGTGCCCAGTAGCACAATGCCCATATGGGCTCTGCCACGGTTGTGGCCATAAATCCTCTAAACCATGGGGTGAACTTTCAGCCTCACAGGTTTGCCCCAGCACCCTTTGGCATCCTGTCCAGCCCCATGATCCTGTTGTAGTAGGGCCAAATTCTGCTCCCTGTTATGGGCTGATCACCATCCTGAGTAAGGGAGCTGGTGGAAGGGATCTCATCTTGCCCCAGCTGCCATGGTTACCCACCCTACCATTAAGGTCTGATGAACCATCCCTTCCCCTCAGCAGGAGCTGGTGCAGCCTCAGTCACACCAGTGAGGAACTGGGCTGACTGGGAATGACGAGTAGGAAGGGCACTTTGAACTCCCCTGTCCCCAGTTACCCACACCAGGTTCTATTTTGGTGCTTGTCTCAGAAAAAGCCCCACTCTTTTAATGAAACGTAATTCAGACTACCCATTTCTGTCGCTTTGGTGACAACCTATTTTTGCAGGGCACACTCAGTTTTTTCACACTCAGAGTGCTTTCACCACGGGGCAACAGGCCCTGGGTTTTGGATTCCCGCAGCTCATCTCCACAGGGTGGTGCCACCCAGGGGATATCGGGGTCTGTCCCCACCAGAGCTGCACTGAGCTGGGCCGCTCTGTCCTAACAGTGACATGCAGTGGCGGCAGGCTGCAATGGAGGCTGGAGGTACCCTTGTGCTGGTGCCAGCTACAGGACCTAGCAGGCTTCTGTAGTCGCTGTTTTTTACTAAAGGGTCAATGTTTTACCTTGACAGCGACTTCTGCCCTTGTTTCCTGGAGCATCGCTTCCTCCTGGCTCCATGCTGTCACAGCTGCGAGCGCACACACGCAGGCCTGTCACAGGCCGGGCTGTGGGGACCCGGCTGGGCGGCAGCAACGCCGCCACGGCTTTTCCCGAGGCACGGCCGGCCAGGCGCTGCTGCATCCCCTGGAGCGAGAGGCGAGGCTGGCACACAAGCGGGGTTCCTGTGAGGTACATGCCCCGTGTCCCACTCGGCCCGTTTCTGGGGGTCTCAACACCTGCCTGTGTCGGAATGGCGGCCAGGAAGGAAGGGAGCTTCTCTCCCGCCCTCCGTCCCTCTCCGCAGGCGGGCAGGGGCAGCGCCCGCTCTGCCCTGGCACATTCTCCTGCACTGCTTACCTGCTGCTGCTTGCAGATCAAGTATCTAATGTCTAAGCAGTCCCATTTAAACCCACAATCAAATTACAGGAACAAAATTAGAAGCCAGACTGGAGCCACTTTAAAAGTTGCCCCTTATTTAATAATTCTGTTGCAGCTATTTTTTCCTCTTATCACCATTTATTCTCATTCTGGGGCTGGTCTGTAGTAATAGAGGAGGTTCATTTGTGCTCCCCCTCCTCTTTCCAACGTCTAGTCTTTCTGAGTGGATTTAATTTCTGCCTTGTGAAAAGGCATTAGAATAAATAAAACAAAGATGCAGTACTACAGGGATCTACATTAATGGGATGGCACCACACTCACCCCTTCCACAACTTGCCCTTTCCCATATGACAGGCGTGAATCAAACGGCTGGAATCGCTATTTCAGCCCTGCCCCGTGCCTTTAGGTATCAATCTATCAAGCGTGGAGGAAGGAATTGCAGTGCAGCTCTTTCTTTAAAAGCAGCGCCGTGCAGAAGCAGGAGCCCGGAGGAACTGCCGGGGCGGTTTGGGAGCGCCGTGTCCCCTCTAGTGGGGTCTGCGGAGAATTGATGGAGCAAAGCAGAATAGAGCCTCAGCTTCCCAGCCGACGGGGGAAAGGAGGGGACAGTCTCCCCCTCCCTCCCTGCTCCTGCCATCCCTGCTCCACGAGGCCAGCAGTGCAGGCATGGAGATACCGGGGTGGTAGGGACGCACAGCCCCAGCTGGGAGCTGGCTTGCGCTGAAGGAGTGGGGGAAATACTGTTGTAATAATTTGCCTGTCAATTAAAAATGTGACTTGATGAGAGGTTGGATTCACTCACCTGGCTGGATTTTCATCTGTTTTCAGATATTGCTAGGATAAAAATATATGCATTCATTTTATCACTAACCTTCCAGCGTTTTAGCAAGAACTATTTTTAGAACTCTCATGAAACAAATCTATAGCCATTCTACAACAGGCAAACACTATTGTGCGCTTAGCAGCTGCTGTCCCCCAAACTGCTGCTGAAATCTGCCTGTATTCAAAAAACCTCCAAAATAGTTTATGCATAATTTTGATGACAACTGCCCCCGTGACACACCTGAATTCTTGTTTTTGGTGAACAAAGCATGACCTCAACTAATGTACTCAGGCAGGCTTTGCTGTCAGGAACTATGGCAGGCATCACACAGCCTAGAAGCTGCTTCAGGGTGATGCACGATGTCCCAGCACAGCCCAATCCTGCCTGTGCAGATGACTTATCCATTGGCATGGGGGCTGAGGCATGGGAGATCACCATGAAGGTAATTCAGGTTGGATGCAGCTTTCAGGATTGGAACTAGATTATCTTAGATGTTCATTATGACCCAACCCATTCTGTGGTTCTGTGATTCTACAGCTTTTGGCCAGGAAGATGCGTTCCTGGCTAGGGAACCTCCGGCATGGCCACGCCTCTTGCTGAGCACAGGGAGGGGCTGAAAGCTAGGAAAGAGTCAGTGCCAGAGGACGAGCCAGCTGGATTCTCACTTTTCTCTGTGCCTTACCTGCACCCACTATTGCTCTGCCAAGTTCCTTTGTGGAAACAGCCACAGTGGCTTCAGCTGTGAGCAGGCTCACTGCTGGTGGAGTGCTTGGACAGAGGCGTTTAAGATGCCCAAGAGGCTCAAAGGCTTCATCCTGCAGCTCAGGGAGCTGGACACAGGGAAATAAATTGTGAGCTGGAGATGTGCAGCAAGCAAATCTGACAGCAGCATAGTGCTCAGGCCCTGCAAGCTAGGAAACAAACCAGGGTCAAGCACTGGATGGGGCTCACCATCCCACCACTCTCAGGAATCATCATGTGCTGGTCTTTCTTCCCCCATGCATGACCCCAGAGGCTTCCTTCCACTGTGCTTGCAGGTTATTTTCCTCAACTCTGTACTTACCAAAGCATCTTCTGGGGGTACTCATGAGGCAGAAGTGGCCATGGCACGTGACTGACCATAAGGGCTCAGTGTCCAGCAGGACAAGCAATCTCACTCCTGGCAGGCACTAAGAAGAACATGAACCTTGGGTAGACGTGAGTAATAATCTCCTTTTCAGAGGTGGTCTCTAGCTGGGGGATTTGCACAGACTGAGTTCTTTAGCCTCCATTTTAGGTTTGAGCTCTGAGTGTGAGAATCCTTAAATAAAGTCAAAGCAGAAAGGCAGGTGGGTATCAGGCAAGCATTTAAATATCACAACACTACAAAGGAAGTGACAGCCGCACCTCGCTCCATTCACAGCTCCAGTCATTTACACATCAAGTAGGTGAATTCGACAGTGCAGAAATAGACCTGTAAATATATGGAGATCCTGCTTTTGCAGCAGTTCATTTTCAAAGCACATCTACTCCTCAGCATGCATTTGGGGTCACACTCCATTTTGCAGCCCTGCCCCACTTCCCAAAACTAACAGTTTCAGTTTGCTAGCTTTCCTCGGCAAGCGAAGCATAAAATGCAAGCAAACACCTAACTTGTAGCGTTGTCACCACTTTCATCTTGCTGCTAATTACTAATGCAAATTATGTACATATCTAAAAATGTCTTCAGTACATTCCTGCTACTTGTGTTTCTTATTTTTGAAGTATATGTGACAAATATTTTCACATTTTATACTTCTACATTCTACTACCCACATCCGAACCTTAAAGTAGGATATCCCTGTGATCAAAAGCAACAAGGCAAACTGGAACCGAGCCACTCCTCTTGTAAAAGATGAATTTACGATCTTTAGTGAGAAGTCTCGTTGTACATCTTGGTTTTTCATCTTACCTCAGGCAGTCCAGTGACCCCCATCACATGCTTTGCCATCAGCTCACTTCTGATTTGTGAAATAGAGTTTCTCATGATTTCTTGAGTGCTGCATGAGAGGTAATTCTTTAAGGCTCCTGTCCAGATACCAGTCTGAAGGAATGGTGTCCAGCTTGGGAAAAAGCACTTGCATTCCAAGGACAAGCTTTAGTCAAAGGAGGGATACCAAAACTTTGAAGTCCCCCATAGAGTGTAGATCCAAGCTTTCCAACTAGACTTCCCTCCAGCTGGCACTGCAGGTGTCCTCCTTACCTTGGTAAACTGTGTTATTTGCACACTAGACACCCCAAACCTTTCCCTCACCATTTCCCTTATTCTCCTCCAAAGCTGACTGGCTCTTGAATGCTCCCACCCCAAAGCTCTTCAGCTGAATTTTGCTGTTTCCAGCTGCCTCATTCTTTTCTAGCTTACTGTTCTTGTGCTGTAGGCTGTCATTCCAGCCATGTGCCCCTGCTCTCCACACTGGTCTGCCCATCACCTGCCTGAAAACCTGAAGGCTCCATCCATTTCCATCTGCTGCCACTAACACCAGAAGGCAGCTGCTGCATACACCTGTGTCCTGTTCTGATCTTACCAGTCCCACTAAAATGCGTCTCTCTCCAGCTCCTGTAGTGCCTTATCCTTTCACAAGTTTCTCTTGTGTTTCCTACAAAACATAAATCCCTTGATGAAGGCTCCAAGGCATCATGGCTCTGCTGCCATGCTCAAAGACTGCAGGATGGGTTGATGGTCAAATGACCCAAAGAACCCAACAAAATTACAGATATGCCAAGGATCCCAAGAAATTACCCATTTAAAAGCATTTGACTGTGAGCCCTAGGATTCTGCAGGCTCATGTTTTAATGAATGCTAATGAAACAGGCACTCCTGAAAATGTCTGCCCATACATCAATTCCAGATGTTTTTATTGCATTTAGTCTTGTTTTCATCCCACTGAAAAAGCTGAATAACTGTGATCTGGAAAGGCTGGGAATTTGAGGAATCACAATGACCGCAGAAATCATTTCAGACAGAGACTGGCACACCAGTTCAGCACAAACAGTTGCAGCAACCTTAAAAAGATAACTTTTAAAAAGAAAGGCCAGCATTGGTTTAATTCAAATGAAACCAGATGATGACATTTCTCTTATTTGGACCCATTTTTCCAAGATCAACACATATGAATTGACATTTTCCATTTCCATTTCACAATCAGATACAAAAAGGGACTTCCTTGTGATGGTTGTGAACATTTTATTATAGAGTCTTATCAACAAGTTCTCTAAAAATCAGTTTTCAGAACTAAAATCTAATCTGGCAGGGTTCCATAAGTAACAAGATGAACTCAGCCATGGCAAACAAAATATTACTAAGTTACTTTAAATAAATTTTATCACAACAACCTCAGGAAGAGTGTGTCCTGGAGATTCAGGCAGTTTATCTAGGATTTTTATTAATATTTTGGATTCTTTTTGTTATGGTCTAGCCTCTAGTACACAGCTGTCTTCATTTTGATGTAAGAATGGGATGGATCTTTGGGTGCCTTTATGCCTGTTATTCTTGTCTTATTTTATAGTGCTGTAATAAAAATAGCATCATCAGCATTCAGTGCTCACCACAGTACATTGAAGCAACTGGTCACTGCACTGAAACAGAACTTCTGGAGAAACTGAGATTATTTCCAGGCAGTAATTGCTCACAAAAGGCCTAGCTCCCAAGTCTTTTCAGCCATTCATTTTCTGTTCAGCACCTCCTATGTCATTTATTACAGTAATTTGATCAGGTTATGTTGCACACAGTAGGACATTCAGAATTCCATCTTGACCTTCACAGTAGCATCTAATACTGCCTGGAAGGTAACACAGAATCCTTTTCCTTATACATACCATCAACATTCTCAGCTTGCAGCTACTTGTTGACAAACACTCACCAATTTCAGTTAAATACAAGGAAACCTAAGGACATTGAGACATTTGAAAATAAGCATTAATGTATTTTTAATGTATTTTGGATCATTTACCTCAACTTACTAATAACTCTTGATTTCCAGGACTTAATTGCACATAATTTTTTTTAAAAAAAATCAATGTAATGTCTTAACATTAATAAAATATAACATTTAAGATTTTTTTTAATTGTGCAAAACATAAGCAATAAGTCTTATTAGTACAATTAGCTGAAAAAGCAAGGTATATTTCAAACAATATTCACATCCAGTGTGCAATTTTTATCCCTACTTCCAGCTTTTGATGTGGAATCTACAATCCCCATCAGTAAGTGCTACCTGAAAATTCCAATAATTTGTTTCACCTTTTATTACTTTGAGGAGACTCAAAATTTATTTTTGCATTCAGTTTTTATGCACAACTAGAACAGCTGTTTAAGTTGATAAATACAAAATAAGACACTGAAAAGGGTGAAAAATAACCAACATGCTGAAGGCATCCACCTAAATTGTGGCATGACTGATAATTTACAGCTTATATTAAAAAATGGAATTTATTATTCTGATTTTCCATTTTCAACTCAAGATTTTAGCAAATAACCCAAAATTTTGTTTTACCAAGTTCTGCTATCTGCTAATTGAAAAAGTAATTTAATTAAATACTTATTTTGAATTAAAATATTTATCTTGCTAGATATGAAGTGCTACCAGTCAAGGCAGTCACAAAAACTGTTTGATGTTTACATAGCACCGTATAGATAAATACCTCCTTCAGTAAGAGAGACTATGTTCTGCTGGGGAACATAATCACATTATCTCCTGAATATTTTAGGTATCTTTGCCTTCCACATCATAAATACGTGCAACGATTCCTTAATTTGAGAAAAAAATGCACATAATACAAGGTTTAAGATGGTGCTATCGTTAATTCAAATTCTCTTTGTATAAAAGTATCAAGAACTCTTCAGTAGTTAATTGAATATTCAAAAACAGATCAATAGTTTTATGTAAACTTGTTAAAAAACAAACCACCACACTATTTGGCTTTAAAGTGACAAAGTATTTTTCTTAATATAATTTACTAGGCATGTGAAGTACTAACATCAAACTATAATTCAAAAAGTAGCAGAGATTGGACTATCTCTGATATTGAAATACTCAATTAAAATATATAAAGAATCTCCAAAACATCTAATTGTAATTCATTACAGTGGTATTGTTCACTCCAACAACAATCCTTCCTATAAGGAGGCTGAATGTTAAATAAAATAAATTAATCTGTTGTAGTTCCCAATTAGAGAACATCAATATTCTGCCTCTGCCTCTCCTTCAGCTTGAATTCACTAAAATATGGACTAGGCTTTCTACTGAAAGAAAATGGGAAATAGGCTCACTATCCAGATGGGTATCTCCTAGCCCTAATCAAAATCTTATCAGCTTATCCACAACTGTTAGATTTAGACTAGTAACGAATCTTGCAGTAAAATGTTAAAAATAGGTGGAGTAACTAACAAGCCATTTTCTGTATTTTAAATCACAGAAATCGACACATCCAAATACTTATGGAAACATGAGTGCTGGTGACATCATCGACTCTTACAAACTGAGTCTTCTGTAAAAGTTGCACAGATGGAAAAGGATGCCTTGAGATGAATGGAAATAAAATCCAACAGAAGATGGATTTCCCAATATTGAGCCTCAATTTCTTATAAACTAACAAACATATTTCAGTGACAGACATTGCTCATTATTTTGGCCCCATCTCTTTCCCAAAATCAGTTTCATAAGCTGTTACCACTCCAATTAAAAAACAAACCCTCTTAAAATATTGTATATGGAGTTCTGGGTTCCAAATATAAAATACATATGCAGTTTCATATTCTTGCTATGAAACATCAGCTAAAAAAGTATGAACATTCATACAGAAACCAAATTGCATTTTGTACATTGTATCTCTATTGATACAGTTCACCGTGTTGGAGAATTCAGCATTTTAGAGTTCAACATGTGCAAAGTTCAATTAAATTTTGAAGAAAATTCCAGTTTCAAAAGTTACATGTAATTTTGTATCTGACAGGACAATTAAAAAAAAAAAAAAAGCTGTACAAAGTTAGCTTCAAACCTCTTCATTCCCCCCAAAAACAGGCACTCAGTGGTTTAAGTGTGCAAATGGCTTCTTAGAAGAAACAGTGTGCAAACAGAGCATGTTCCATTAGCTCTGCATTCTTTAGTGATTTCCTAGAGAGTATTGCCATTAAATGCTATCTACGGTATGACTTTCTAAAGAACAGAGGACATTCAGTCCACAGAGTCACAGATGTCTTTCACTTTCTCATTGAAGTCTTCAGGTTGATCAGCGTACACATAATGACCTGCACCGAGGATAGCCTGGAGGATAAAGGTGAAGAAGCATGTCAGTATCACAAAAATGTAACAAACAAATACTGGGACAGGTGAAGAACTTGGCTTTTACACATTAGCTAAGAGCTGGCATCATACAACCTAAAAAACACTTTAAACATAAGGAATACCAAAATACTCTTTCTTTGTAAAGAAACTTTCCTACACAGGAAAAGAAAGTAAAACTACTGCTTATTCAACTGCTCACCATATTGAAAAAAAATACCACCACTGAAGCTTGCACAAGTCAATTCACAACAAATTAAGTAGATATATATGCCTTGCATATCAAATTTCTGATGCATCTTGATTCCCTTCACTCTCCACTCAAATAGCCTATTTCTATAATTTGTTATTCTCTGTAAAAATGCTTCAAAGTAAACTGTCACCACAGTGTACAGCAAAGGTGCTTGACCTGTTTTGTATTTTACAGTCAGTCCAAGACTAATCTTTAGTTAAAAATATTTTCCCTCTCCTCCTTAAAACACCCTCTCTTAAGTCTCTAACCAAACCTCCTACAAGTATAGCTATGTTATTGTGTTCAAAACTCCCAGAAACTAAAAGTAAAAATTACTTAGGAATAAATGCAAGTAACAAAACCACAGAATCTCTGTGCATTTTACCAAGTATGGCACTGCCAGTCCACATCTCGGTCTCATTAGAACCCTTGCCCTCTTACGGGTTTTTGAGTCTGCCTGCAATTTTACCACTCCAATTTACCTTTCAGAATCTGTATTTGGCTTGGCAAAATTTTAACCTGGAATACAATACCATTTTCCACAGTCCCTTCTAAAAGTCCTTGACCAGAGTGGAAAAAATGTCCCTGAATGGTGTAAGCTAATCCCAGCAATATATTGTACAATTTTTAACAACGACTTTCTGTTACAACTCCCTCTCTCTGGTTAAGCAGTTAAGTGACAATTTCAGTTTGGATGTCAACATTTATGAAGTGTATCTGTGCTCTTTAACACACTTAAAACAATTGGATAACAATGTCTTTTCTCTGAGTTCCAGCTCTAAATTCAGCTGTATCAAGTTACAAAATTTTATTTGGGTGACTTGTTATAGTGTACTATCAACATTACATATTGTGCACTTCTGTCCAGATAGTTCCAGACATCAGTAACATCACAGCTGGTGTGTTCTAACGTTTTATCACCTCACAGCATTTTAACATGTATGCATATTCAATTATCACAGCTGACTGATGTGAAAATGTGTGAAGAATACTTTTAAATTAGCTTGTTTTTATAGAAATCAACAACAAAAAATGCAGTGTGCACATTCACATCAAGTTGTAAGTATGCACATTTTAAATGACAATATCATACCTCTAAACAAAAAAGTCTTAGGTCGTAAAACAACACTAAGTATTTTTTTAATGACTTAAAGAAAGATGCTCACAAGAACTTAAGGACCAGGTACAAACTTCTCTCTTATCACAGGAACAAATGCATTATATAGACAGATGAAGAGAGCTTATGAGAGCCTCCCCACTATCTTATATATATATAGAAATAGTAGGACTGGTGTGGTTTGAAACACAGTGACCAAAACACCTACTTCTATTAGCACATTGTGGAACAAAATAAACAATCATCTTGCTCACAGATCTAGTTTGCCTTCTAGTGCTACCGTAAGTTTTTTTCTTAGCGTGGGGACTCAACACTTTTGTCCAGGTTTTCTCTGATGTAACACTTGTTTTCTATCTCTCTGTTACAGAAAACAGAACTTATTACCTCAGGCTCTAAATCAGAAGTGACACCATTTCCACAGCTGGTATGAAAAAACAGAGTCATAGAATAGTTTGGGTTGGAAAGAACTTAAAGCTCATCTAGTTCCAACCCCCCCTGCCATGGGCAGAGACATCTCCACATAGACCAGGTTGCTCAGAGCCCCATCCAACCTGGCCACATAGCTATGACTTAAACAAATCCACACAGAAACAAACAACTGCTTTAGAAGTCAAACTTACTATTGTCTTCACATAGGAATTTGGTCTCAGAGACTGGATAGTGCTGCCAGAATTGCCATCTATACATGAACGTGCTCCATAGACCACTGTGATAGGAATGTCTCGATCCATTTGTGAAATCCGTTGCAGCATTGGCCTTTTTGCCCATCCGTAAGGAATTGTCATGTTCTTGAAAGCTGTTTCACCACTTCAAAACGTTCAAAAGGGTAAAAACAATTTCAATTGCCATTAGACCTGCTTTTTATCTAAAATGGGGTATCCATGCCTTTTGGTAGCATGAGTATACAAGGTTGGGATTTTTTTACAATTAAGAAAAGTAAGTTTCCAAGGTTTACATATAATTTTTAACAGAAAAAGTCCATGTTTTTGCATGACTGAGTGGTAGCACTTAAAAGAATGAAATGCCTTATTTTTAAAGTTTTTAAAGAAATTCTTTACACATTACATCATTTAATTAAATGAAATGCCCAAATTCTCACAGAATTAACACAAATTGAGAATAAATACAGAATTAGCATACTTTTTACATTTATCAGTATCTGGAATTCAGAAAAAGGGCAATGGTATCTTCTTCTCCAATGACAAATGCCACAATTAAAAAAAAATAGCATGCACACTGCTACCATGGCCATTGGAGGGAGTAGCAGGCACTTAGTAAATGAACAACAGACTTCAAAACATACACTGGGAAATTCATACTCACCTGGGTGACTGTACATTGCAGTGATAGATATATTCAGCCACAGTGTTATCATCAAACATTGATGAATATTTTCGCTTGAAATCTGGTCTTAAACGTTGAACAAGGCTTAATCCTGTTAAAACAGGAAACACTATTAGAGGGTGAATGTGTATAAACTACTTTATCAGATTGCCTAATGCTTTCCATTAGAGCCCTGAGAACACATCCCCTTGAAACTTGTGGCTTCTAAACCTGTATTTGGTTTTACCACTTGCATGTCTTAGAGAAAAATGATGGAATTACACTTAGCAGGCATGAAATATAAATACTGTGAAGAATTTTATGCTGCTCCCCCCACCAAATACATATGGGGCATGTTTGAGTAGGGTCACTACAGCAACAGAAGAAACTTACAATGGGGACCAGCAAAAGGGCTAAGCAGTGTCTTTTTGTCACCAGTTTAGTCTCACATGATACCAACACGTTCTTCTTGCTCTGGCAGCAGAGGGTAGGTCAAATGCACTACACCTTTCAGGACCAGAAGGCACTGTTGAAAAAGCTGGGGTGTTTTCTTGCTTAAGTCTGTCTTCTCCTCTTATAGAACAGTCTGCTTCTGAAGCTAGTTCATCTAACTAGTGTGTGGTTGAAAGAACACAGGTCTATGATGAAAAACAGGTGTAGAAATCTTAACGTAAGACACAACTACTGGTATAAATGAAGAGATTTAATGTTGAAATCCACTGTCCTCATGCTCCCCTAACAAGCCAGTAGAAAAGTGGGTCTTTTCAGGGGCCAGTTCAGGCTTTCTAAACCTAAGAGTCTTTTCTGAATCATTTCACTAAGGAAGAAGTCTCTTCTATATTGACCAGATGGATCTTTGGGACAAGAACCTCACCACAAGGCTAATCTTAGTTTAAGAGTATTAGTCATCCCTAATATCTAATCTAAACTTTTCTGTTTGAAGTCATTACCCCTGTCCTATCACTACAGACCCTTGTAAAAAGCTGCTCTCCAGCCCACTTGTAGGTACTTATAGGAAGGCTCTTATAAGGTGTCCCCAAAATCTTCTCTTCTGTAATCCAACTCTTTCAGCTTGTCTTCATAGGAGAGGTGTTCCAGCCCTCTCATCATTTTCATGTCCCTCCTCTTGACTATCTCCAAGGGGAATGTCTCCAACATTCTGCTATTGGGGCCCCAGAGCTGGATGCAGTATTCCATATGGGGTTTCATGACAGCAGAGTAGAGGGGGAGAATCACCTCCCTCAATCTGCTGGCCACACTGCTTTTGATGCAGCCCAGGACGTAGTTGGTTTTCTGGGCTGCAAGTATGCATTGCTGGGTCATTTTGGGCTTCTCATCAACCAACACCCCAGGTCTTTCTGCTCAGGGCTCCTCTCAATCTGTTCTCTGTTCAGAGGTGGTCAGGATTGCCCTGACCCAGGTTCAGAATCTTGCACACAGCCTTCATGAGGCTGGCATGGGCCCACCTCTCAAGCCTGTCCACGTCCCTCTGGCTGGCATCCCTCCCCCACAGCTTGCTGACCACACAGCTTGGTGCCGTCAGCAGACTTGCCGAGGGCACACTCGATCCCCCTGTCCACGTCGCTGACAAACGTGCGTCACAGCCGATCCCAACACTGATCTGCGAGGAACGATACTCATCACTGGTCTCCACGTGGACACTGAGCTGAGTGTGACTATTCATGATTATGTTTCCCCTTTTCCAGACGGTAGGAACTTCATACTGTTGTTAATCTGTGCAATTATGATGATGTCACTCCTTCCCACCCAGTCCTGGGCAAAGGCCTGGTATTATTTATGCAGACCTTGTCACAGTGATCTATGTTTTCGTAACCTGGAGATTATTGCAACACGCCCTTACGCATGCTTTAAACAGATTTAGGAAACTAATACAGTGGAAGAGAAAATTCCCTTATGAAACAGTGATTTAACTCCCAAAGCAATGAAGATTTTGTAAAAATCTGCCAATTGGCTTTGCTCTACTTTCCCTACATAGAGTACAATTGCTGGACTTCTCTTTATGTGTGTTTGGGTTTTTTTGAACACAAGTGAACACAGCTGGCTTGGAATAAGACTACTTGGAAAAAAGAGACTAATTCTGTGCCTTGCCCTGCTACCAGCATAGAGGCCTTGGCATAAAGTGTTATCAAATTTTAGAATTCACTTTCTGTTCTGATAAGAAGAGCTTAGTCTGTGGGTCCAATTCCAAAACATTTTTCCCCTAGGAATTTACAGGGGAGAATGAAACAAGGATTCAAGGCACCTTGGAAGAAATTTTGGAATGAAATCAGACTGTAAATCATTGTTGTAATATTTACTGAAGAAATTCTGAATCTGGCTGATGTTTTCCAGTGTCTATGAAGATACTGTAAGAAATTCTAACACTGAAGACACAGATTGCCACAAAAAGGGTGTGGTCACACCGACATTTCTGTTGTCGTGAGGAATTTTCAGGCATCCAGCTCTAGGAATGGAAGTCAGAAATCCAACCTAAGCACCAAACCCCCACCAAACTGTGAAACTCCTGGGTGACTGTTCTGGTTAAGTGAAGGAAAACATGCAAATCAACTACCTGGAAGCTACTCAAAGAAAAAATATCTCTGGATTCTGTCTCTCTCCCAGTTTTAAGTATTTGCCTGTGGGTCTGATTAAATATCCATGTGATACTATTGTTATATCCCAATGAACCTGGCTCCCATTTGAACTCATACCTTTGAATAAGAGCACCTGGCTGTAGAGTGAAGTTCAAACAACCACATCTGCCCATCAGCTTAAACATATTTGCATGTGGAACAAAACCTGGGTTCAGTTCAGTGCCTTCATCAGGTTAGGTCTGATGTCTGCTTGCAGCACAGTGTTTAGACCCACTCTTCTCCAAGAACTATGTTTCACCTGTCAAGAACTTAAGTTGGCGATGGAAAACTTTTCACCAGTGCAGTGAGAAACAGATGAAAACTTTTTTAAAGGCACTGCCCTCCACAGCAACCTATAAGCGAGTCTAGGTGTGGGGACACCTTGGCAGGACAGAGTCTGCTTCTGCAGCACGGTTTGACTACACTTATTGCTAAGGGATACAATTTCAGCTTTGAGTTGTCCCACGTGGATTGATTTATGTATGCTCTTGTTACTGGATAGAACACATTAAATCAGTGCATATCACTCAATATTTTCCAGGTTGCTTTGTTAACCAAATTAGTATTTTACTTAAAAAAAAAAAATCTGTTTGTACAAAACAGGTTGCTTGTCTGAAAAACTGAATTTTCACACTATTGAAAAGAAACAAACAAATCAGCACATGTAGCATATTAAAATATATATTCTATAGAGACAGATGTGGTTTAAATGTAAACAATGCCTAGAAATTTCACGAGTTTTTCTTCAGACTGAATACCAAAAATGAAGAGGTTAGCTAATTATACTTGTCAGAGGCCTGAAGGATATCTTTTTCCAAGCCTCTCCAGAAGATACTTCTGTAGCACAGAGAGTAACAAACAGATAACCTCCTTCTCCTCTAGAAGGAATAGCTATAATGACTTTTAGATTTTACTACACTCTTCGCCCCACTCCCCAGATGAAGTAAAACCATAGTATTTCTGGTCAGCCCCACCTAGCCCTAGTATTAGGGTATAGAGAGTTTATCTACCAATCCATCAATGCTGTTGAAGAAATAGAAATACGAATTGCAACCATAATGCAGGACACGAATGAAGCCCACAAGATTTCCTAGAGTAGTAAGGAAACGGCTAATGGAAAGAACCCAGTTTCAACTTCACTAAACTCAGGCCAAAGGTTTTTGTATTTATGAGAGACTGCCTTCTAATGTTAAGGGAATTTGGAAATCCCATTTGCTCACCAAACTGGAATTAGAAGGGAAGCTAAACGGACTGTGACCAGAGGCAACCAGAAAAAAAACCTTTCACACTCACACCTCTTTGTCAGGGTTCCCCAAAAGACGTCTGCATAATCCAACTCCCTATAACTGAAGCCTGTACAGATCACATAGTGTAGCACTTGCTGTAGACTATCATATTAATCCTTCTAATAGCAAGAGTTTGCCTTCTTTCCTAGAGTTCAAACTTTCTTCAACTTCTCCCACTTTCTCCTCCAACTCTTTCCTCCGTGGGTGATACAGACTTGCAAAAAAGATTATCGTGATGTGCTGTCTGCTCTATGTTTATGTTTAACCAAAATAGAAATGGTATTTAAGAGCAGCTAAAACTCACCAAAGGGTCCTGCTATTCTTAGCCCAGCTAATGGATTAAATGGACTCAATATAGCTCCTAGGGCTTTGATCCAGATTGGAATTGGTCTTTCGTGTTCAGCATTGTCAGGCCTCTCTGGAAAACCCCATGGCTCCACTAAGATAAGATGCTTGACCCTGTTGGCAAAAAAGGTTCAGCGGTTTAAGGCGCAGTAGCTTTTCTTCAACTGAGCATGATGAAAATGTGCTGTTTTACAGATACATACATACAGCCTACTTTAGTCACTTCTATCACAGAGGCTTATAACCTAGTTTCTGATTCATCAACCGTTTTGATTTCAGTTACTAATTAGAGAGTGAATTGCACCTAATCATATGTATGAACCAGAAACAGGGAAGCACGTGTCACAAAGAGAATTTCAGTATTTTACAGATACTCACCGTCACAAACATTTGAGAGAAAGGATAGTCTTGTTTCTATTTTTAAAAATAGCCTAATCTAAATGCTCAGTCAGTATTATTTGCAGGAGCAGTTTAATTTGACAGAAAAGAGGATAATTGCATCTGTTTCATTAAAGTGAAGTTTCTAGAAGTCTAAGATCTCTGTTCAAAGAAGAGACACAATTTAACTGAAAAATCATCAAAGTAAAACTTGAACTGAAAAAGGCAGAGTAAAACTAGCAGTAGTCTTCTACATTTATTGATTTTGGGTCATGAAAGAAAACGTCAGAGAGGCAATTTGTAAAATTATTACTCAAAGGAATATCAGTACAGAGAGCATTGTAGGAGTCTCCAGCACATGCAACTATTGATCACTTCAAGATGTGGGCCCCCCTCAAACAAAATTCTAATTCATCCTGGTAAATTAGAATTGCCCCTTTCCTTTCAATTGTCCCTTTTCAATTTAATCCCATAGTAACACCTACTCTTAAGTGTCCTAGATAGTGGCAATATCTGGGAAAAAGCAACTCCTAACTATAGTTTTCCATGTTAAGATGATTTTCCATTTCAGCTTCCTCATTATCGTCCTCTACAACTCCTTATCAAGAGGTTGGAGCAACGTGGAGGTTGGTCTATTGTCCTAAGTAGCAAGCAATAGGACATGAGGAAACAGGGTCAGAGAGGTTTAGATTGGATATTAGGAAAAATTTCTTTACTGGAAGGGCTGTCAAGCATTGGAACAGACTGCCTTGTTCTATCCAGCCTAGTGGCAGGTGTCCCTGCCCATGGTAGCAGGGTTGGAACTAGATGATCCTTTAGGTCTCTTCCAACCTATGCCATTTTATGATACTCTGCCCAAGGAAGGGATTGAGTATCCATCTTTGGAGGTATTTAGATGTGTGAACGCAGTGCTTAAGGACATGGGTTAGTGGTGGACTTGGACATGCTGGGTGAACAGTTGGACTAGATCCTAAAAGTCTCATCTAACCTAAACCCATCTATGGTTTTTATATTTTTATCTTTAACTTTTTGCCTTTTTATCTTTACTTTTTCCTTCATTACTTCCTTCCGTGTTAAAGACATGAGATTACATATTAACACAGAAGAGTCCACAGTGCCTAAAATTATGCCAGAAGTGATCCCAAAAGTTATGATCAGTTGGGAAACAAAAAACTTGTGCTTGGAATGAAGAGTTGGAAAGGATTAACATCACAAAGACGTTTCTTGGTTGTTGGCTCAGCTATGAGCATACTCACACCCTGCAGTGAACAGCAACAGTAAGAGAGGACAGGGCAGAATCTAACTGTACAAACCAAGCAGGAGAGATCAGAGGCACAGCAGTGCAAGCCTTGAGGAGCTATTCAGGACAGCCACACACTCTGTGCACAAACTATGGCATTAAGTATAATATGGCAAACAAATGAATAAAAATAAAGTAACCTTTGTTTCCTGTTTCCTTTCTTAATACTTTCATTCCCGTTTAGCATTTCTCCTTTTGGTAATCAAGACTAAAACATAACCCAGGATAATGGGAAGTTGACCATGAGAATCACTTCCAAAGCAAATGTCCAGAAATTGCACTATTTGAAAATCTTGGCCCACTTCGACTTGGCAATATGCTAAATGGGAATCTTTTTGGATTAGTAGACTCGGATTTTCCATGAACAGCTCTGGTACAGTGTAGCAAATTAACGGATCATCTATGCTTGGAGAAACAGATCTGCTTTCCCAACAATATGTATCCAGAATCCCTTAAGCCTCTAATGCATTGTTAGATAACTTGGCTGAACGCTATGCTATACTTATCACTTGATTCAATGCTCTTTTAAGACCCTAACAGTCAATTTGTTATTTTGGTGGTCTTAGTTTAATTTCAGAGAAACATTAGTAATGTGAGAGCACAAACTGAAACATCTCCAAATTAATTAACCCCAACTTAAGCACAGTGAGGCATGAAAACAAAGCATCACTTTTGATGTAAGTCAGTGGCAAAACCAATATCCCATCTCATAGGGATAGACAGTGCCATTTATAGATCCTTTGGAAAAAGAGGTAAGGAAATTATAAGTGATCCCTACAAAAAGCTAACTACAGTTAGCTAGAAGGTGGTTTATAACTAAAAGGATAATAGGTTTATATCTTTACTGCAATTCTGAATTTAGAAACATACCTACTTTCACACATCATTTCCAGCCACTTGTGCTAATTGTTGTCCATTTAGAAAGAAAAAGGCAAAGTGTTTTAGGAGAAAATGATGCATGAAATTACTTCAAATATATTCAAGTGAGAATCAAAGAAACAGTAAAACTTGAACACGAATAGAAAAGAATAAGATATATTTAGTAAAATATAGAATTTACTATTCGATGTGGAGAGTTAAGCTTATATTCAGTTTTTCATAGGAGACCACTAAGTGTATCCCAACAAAAGCATTATCCTTTTTTGATGCAGAATTACCTGGGTTGGAGAGATCCTAGCTCAGCAGGGGATATATAACTGGACTTACAATCACATATACAAAAGAAACAAATTACTATTTTAAGGGGAAAAATATATTAACTGTTGGACAAAACATGGTGCAGAAAATGCTGATGAAATACAATTGGAGAACTGCTGCAGATGGGTTGTCTTACAAAGAAATATGAAGTAGCATACAGACAGCTTAAATAAAAAGGTCACTAAATTTTTACATAATTCTGCTGGCACCAGGCTGACTGCTAGCATATAGGCATAAATTACCTAGGGGAATTATATTCAGAAGTTTCAATGTTATCCATAAGAGTAGGAAGTTTGGCAGGAACAGGCCTATTTTCCCTTCACAAAACAATCTTTGAGACAAAACATTCACCCATAAATATATTCACTGCTATTTCACCTTGCAACATGGCAAGGCGGTACTGAACTGAAGGGGTACAGTAAAGTATACAGAAAATCATGTTTGACATATCTACCTATTTTGTTCACCTGGAAACAAACCATACAATTAATACTTTGGTCTTAGAATTCTAAATAATTTCCTTAAATCATCACAGTCATCTACATAAAGATTATCTATAAAGAACTTGATGAAATGAAGTCTATATTAAAATCAATAGTCAAATACAAAAAAGGAATCCCTTTATTCCTCTATTTTCACATACCTTGATGGATATTTTAAGGAGTAAGCAGCAGCCAGGAATCCTCCTAGGTTGTGTCCGAGCAAAATCATTTTTTCTAGCCCAACCTCCTTTCTCCATTCCTCTATAGATTCCACAAACTGATTTTCTGCTTCCCGAGCATCAGTGTCAAAGTGGGGTCTACTGCTACGTCCAAATCCCAAGAGGTCAAAAGCGTGAACGGTCCTGTTCTCACAGAGATCTTCAAAGTTGAGAGCCCACAGTCCAACACCTCCTCCAAACCCATGCAGGAGAACAAGTGGAGTTTTATTTGAAAGGTCTGGAGAGAACGTCAGTGTCCATATTTTATTTCCATTAGATATATACACGTATTGTTTATTGTATATGCTTGCAATACCTGGAGAAAAAAATGGGAAAAAATTATGTTGCTAGATACACCTGAAAAAATACAAAGTACACTCTACTGAAACCACTGTTTTAAATACAAGCTCCTTTCAAAGGAGATAGCTTCTAATCAAATATCTATGTAAGTGAAAAATGAGAATGTAATTTTAAACCTGTTTATTTCATCACAGTGTAAAAGACATACTGAAAAACTTCTCTTTATATTTAATGTAAATTTATAAAAAATATAGCTATAGCAATGAAACTTACTAAAAACCAAAGACTTACATTTTAGCATTTTGTCCTCAGCCTCTTTAAGGTGTAGCAGTGATGTGGGACACCAGGCAGGAAGCCAGCTGAATAACCATCCGAACCTACAACAGCAATACAGAATAAAAATGTCTTGAGCAGCATGCCAATTTTTGGCACTGATGCTTTGAAGACATTTCATTTGCTGCTCTTCATAAGAGAGCCTACGTTAAGCACATGGTGTGAAGAACACGATTTTGCAGTGAGAGGGAATTAATTTCTTCCTGACTTTATAAAAAGTGGCATCACAAACAAGGGCATTCTTCAAAGGGTGAGCAGTTTTTCCACCCTGTCCTCCTATCACAGCATACTGATCTGGAGACGTGAGACCTCACATCGACCCAACAAGCTTGGCAGGATATGTAACAATCACTGGAGTTTCCAGCCTCCTCTCAAGTTCCTCTGGAAGTCTGCCTGCACATGCATAACCTTGCATGAACCTATCATTTCCAAAAAAGCAATTCGCTCTGCCTTCAATAGCCTAACCTGAACTGATTATTACTCTAAATTTAAAAAGTAAAAAATAAACAGGTTTATCCTACCAAGGAAAAACCTAGGACATTATGAACTTAGAAAAAGTCCCAGAGGAAAACAAACCAGCAATTCCCTCAACAGAAGCTGCTTTTCCAGCTGTCAGTTACTATCTTGGTACTGCTAGCTTGACCATGAGAGTAGGGGGAATGACTCAGCTGGCAGCATTGCCTAGCCCAGCGCTGCAAAGGATACAGCAATTTGGTACAGCTCTTCCTGGGTGCTAATCTACCCCTTGTTTTTAAGATGGAGTCTTATTTTTCCATCTCTCACCCAATTTTGAAGTGGCTTAGATTACCAGAGCAAAGCTGCCACTGCAGGACCACTCCTCATAGGGAATGTCAGTCACCAACTTTCTCTAGCACTCTTTTTCTCCACTGAACTGCTATCCAGTTAGTTACAGAATTTTCAGGACTGAACGCTGACAGTATTAGTTATACAACAACTAATGCTGAAAGACATTGGGTTACTAATGCCCAATTTTTCAGTGTGCACAACACATCAGTAATAAATTAAAAATCAGGCCCCACAAAGTTCTTTATCCAAAGGATCTTCTCCACACATTCTAAGGGGCTGGCCTACTACAGCTGCATAGCTCCTTAAGTTTATGATATGACATGGAAGGTTTTTGGGAATGCACAATGCAACTGCAAGCAGCATTTTCCACATTCATAGAACCCTGTGAGGGGACACTAAGAAAAAAAGCCCCAAACCATATCTGACCAGAAAGGATTAATCATCCAATCGCTCAGGCCCACTGCTATTCAGTATTATTTACTCCTCTACACTGATATCTGGCTGTTCTGTAAATAACTTTCCTGACCCACCAGATGACTGGAATTGTTTTAAGGAGGGACCGTGGGAATAGTTATCATCATTTTAATTGAGGGCCTGAGAACAGCTGGTTGTACATCCTTCCATGCCATGTGCTCGTGCAATCTAAGAAATAAAGGAACTTAGCACCTTATAGGAAAACGGGCATCCAAGTATTCTGCTTCCACATTAAACTATGCATTTGTTTAAAAGCAAGATTTTTAAGAAGTTAAAGCTGAGACAAGCCAAAAGTAATTTCACCCGCAAGTAACCGTGAAATCCGAGTTTAACAACAACGCTAATTGTGTCCAGGGCTATGAATTACTCTGGTAAATTATTAAACAACAGCTAGGTCACCACTCTTCTGAGTCAAGCTTTCTGCTAGTTATATGCTCAACTAGGCATTTTCATTCTTAACTCTTAGGTCAGAAACAAAACCAGTCACTATTTCCCCTAAGCTGAAACTCTATGTACTGTTTCTTCTCAGAAAAACCACTGAATCAGTGAAGAAAATACTTTAAAGATTTTATTTATTTATTTACAGAAATGCAAAGCTGCAACACATCAACAAGAAAACAGTGCAAGGATATAGGCACAATGAAATAGAAGTGACATCTACCGATCCTAGTCCCAGAATTGTATTTCCTAGTCCTAGGGAGGCACCTGGATACTTAGAAAAATTATTACTTAAAAAAGAACAGTAAAGTTGCCCACTCCTTTTGTTACTTATAAGAACTGTTTACAAATACTTAGATTTTAATTCAGAAGAAACATTGCATATAGTTTGACAAACACAGTTAGCAAGCTGAAGCTTTTAAAATTAAAACTATGCTTCCATTTTTGTCCTGTTGTACTTGCTGAACTAAAAGAGTAAGCAGTGAAGGCTTTCAGGCAAAAAAAAAAAGTGAGCATTTTCTAGAAATATTATTTTAGAAAGAAAATATTTAGTTACCTATATTCAAGACTTAATTCTTTGTTTGCCTCCTTCCAGAAAAGATTTACTACATTGCTTAATGTTTTCCACACATGGAGAATAAACATCTATTTAATCTATTTGAATATTTTTTCTGATAACTTTGGAAGGCTATAGTTGTATCATTTCTTTTGCATATCTGTGCTAAATGCGTCTTCTAAATGCATACAGGAACATCCATTGCTTACGTGGTCTATCATTTTTATTTCTGTGATATAAAGCTGTAAGCGCTACATAATGTCAAAAATGAAGCAATGGACCTTTCAAAACTGTGTGCACAACAGCAATGGAGATGAGTCATGAAAGAAAATGAAAGATTCCAGCAGTAGTTCCACATTTTAAGTGAGCTACCCACTGCCAGAAGAGGCAGACCCCACACTGCTCTCATCACCCACCACTTCCCTTACACTCTGTTCCCACCTGTCTTTTTACAAAAAGTCAAGAGCAGAATTTTGTATTTTGAGGAGTTAGGAGGTTCACTGGCCTCAGCTGCTTGCTATTTCAGAAAGTGTGAAATAAACCTGGCAACTGACTGCCCAAATTTTTGTACTTACAGGTGCTACACACCAAATTACCAGGCACATAACCAGTGGAATTTAACCTGTGTAATTGTTTGTGGCCATGTGGCAGCATAAACCAGCATGCACATCCATGCTAAAATAATCAATAACCAGCAGTAGGGCAAAGCATTGCATAGCAAAGTGTTCCTCACATCTTCAGTTCGGGGTTAGTTACATTTTTCACATCTGTCTGAAAACGTCTGGAGTAACAGAGGCTGGAAAAATCAGAAGCTAGCAGGTGGGGTGGGGGGGGGGACAGCTGCTGGCCTGCCAGACATTCAAAGAAGTCACTTTCTTTGCCAACAGACCTCCACACACACTTCCACACTTCTTCTAACACATCTAGGGAAGGAGAGCAGAAGGTAAGGGAAAGCCCTGGAGACACCCACTGAATGACCTTAGTGAAAGTCAAGGTGATTAGTGTGAGACTAGAAGATTACTGAGGACCATCAGTAGCCTATGTTGATGATTAAATACAGTAATAAATAATGCAAACAAAAGGGACCCATGCACAAACATGTGACAAAGCGGAGCTGCAACCACACGTGCAAGAGCCAAGCCATCAGGCAGGATTTAACACATTGGCTGGTTGAAGCGAGTGTTCTGAGACCCTGGGTGCAAGCATAAGAAAGGACAAAAATAACTAATTATTACTATATTTTGACACTTATTGAGTGAATGAAGATTGTGTTAAGTGTAGCTCAGGATAATACTGCTTGTCCTTAGCTGCTTGAATGTTAATTTGAATCAGTATCTTACTGTCAGCACCACTTGAATTGCCTGAGGGTAACTTTCAAAAGAACTGAGAACCAAGGAGAGGCAGAGGTACAGTGAGCCTGACCCATCCATTCACCTCCACTACTCAGATCAAACCAAATGAAGAACGTGGCAAATTGGTTGTACCACCAATTTTGGAGTTTTCTGTCAGTTCCATTAACCCTAGTCAGGTTGGTGAGAATTGATTCCATGCAAGACAACTAACAGATCTGCAGCCATTTACAAATTTGACATACTCACAAAAAGTTTGTGAAAACTTAGATACTGCTGAAGAACTGAAAACATATATTCTAACAATGAGGTATGTATTGAAATAGCTGAACAGTCTATCTGATTCTGGCTTGTAATGTGGATTTAAAAAATGGAAGCTCTACCACATAAAAATATTCAGCAGAAGTTACTTATAACTCTATCCAGGAGATATAAATGTACAGAAATGGAGCTCATTTTCTCACTTTTCAAGCTTAGAATTTACCTACATTAGAGTTATATGAATGCATGGCTTACAAGATGTATTAAGCTTGAAATCATTCAATGGAGGCATCTCCCCACATACATCAGCACTCCAGACCTAGCTGTCATGACCTGTGGAAAGTCTGTGCAGCAGAACAGCAAACCAAAAAACCTGGGGTTTACAAACAGGTTGCAAAAAGGTAACACAACTCCACCAAACCAGAGTAAACGAATACAATATCATTTGCTACATGATCACCTGTCAAAAATTTCTGACCCACCAAGACAGGACACGCAAAAATCTTTCTAAAGTGTTGAATATAAAATCAGTTTTTCACTAAGAATTTTGAAGTTAGTATGGCAATCAAAACTCCCAGTACAGACCAAAAACCATGCAGCAGTGACAGGAGTGTGGAGAACAGATTCTCCTGTCACAAAGAATTATTTGGACTTAAAAATTACATCAGTAAAGAAGCCAGTGCTCAGATCATACAACAAATACACAGTAACTTGCAAAGGAAGGATTATGGGAAAAGTAACTGAATGCACAAGCAACAGAGCTGCACATCTGTTTGTCTTATCTCAGGAAACAAATGTATTTTATATTTTTAATTGAACTTTTGCACACAATATTGCAAACTACCAAGATTTTAGCTAGGGAGCAAGCTCAAAAACTCAAAAAGCTAAAACACTGAGTGAACTCACTGGTAAACCACTTCAAGCTTTACCCTTAAATCTTCTTAGAATGAAGCTGATCTCTCCAAAACCCTAACCCCCTCCTCTCCTGACTCTCAGAATTAATTTCAGCCATTTAGAAGTAAGTAAGGAAAGAAAAACAAATTAATGCAGAGAATTTGGTACTGATTCTGCCCAGCACCAAGAGGAATGGCATTGGGATTTTCAGGGTCTTTCAGCTGACAACGCAGCTATAAGCACCCAGCAATTTGAGCTAGCTCCACATTAAGAGACTCCTAGACTGTAACAGAAAAATACAAAGGTAAGCTATTGGAAAGGCAGGTGAGATTCTACTCTCTTGTTTATGCATAAAGTAATTTTGCAGTACTGTTGCTAGCAAAGGAATTCAAAATTGCCAATATGTTGAAATCTAAATATAAGCAACAAAGTTCACTCTTCTAAGGTCTTACATAAACCTCATCCCCTGAAAGCACCCTGTTACTTCTCACAACTTTCAGCCCTTTCAGTTGTTATAGAAATACTAAGAATGGGCAAAAAAAAGAGGAGTGAAAAGAAGCATCAGGTATTCTTAACTGGTGAAGAGGTCAGCATAGCAAATTTATGGCAAAGTGTCAATTTTAAAAATAAAACTGTTTTACTGTAATGCTCTATGAACACTTTAGAGTTAACATAGGATGGATGCTTAAGTGAAGTAACTACAGATACCCTTTTATCATTTTCATTATCTCCTTTTTACTGGATGCTTTCTGCGTTTTCCTCAGCATCAGCAGTAGCCTACACAAACCTTAAAAATATATAGGATGGTTTCTTCCACCATCAACTCCACTAAGTTTTCAGAGCAAATTCTATATTTGGTTACTAAATTTCATGTTTATGTGTAATAACCTGAAACAATAAAAACCAGAAGAAACAGTCAAAGATGACACAATCAAATAGAACTTTCTGTGCCAAAATGTCAAAGAAAGCAGGTTTACATCTGGCTCATTTCTATCCATCACAGAATTGAATTATAATAAACTTTTCCCTTCCCATTTTATTAACTAAATAGCCTGCAATATGAGAATATTGGCTGCTGTCTACATGACTGATTAGGGCAAGAATTGATCCTTCTTTGTTAACAGTTACCGAGAACACCACCATGGCAAAACCCCCTAATATGTACAGAAAAATATTTTAGTAATCACTATATCCAAGGTCCATCTTGGTGGCTGTTCTTTGTGCCAGATTCGTGAAATTCAGGTTTAGAAGTTTAAACTAGATTCTAAACCAGATAATTTTGGTTTAACCCAATTACAGAAAAGCCAGAAAGTTAACCAGCAGACCTGTGAACTAACAAGATAGAAAGAAGAGACTGTGAGTCAAGGTGGAGGACATCAAGCTTTTAACTCAGAGCTGCCACTGACAGACAGCAACATATAATTATGACATCAAGTCCACATTTAACTAGGCAGGGATGTTTCTGCAACAAGGCTCAGGATATGATTTCATGAGAACCTTAAGAGCATAAGCAATTTTAGGAGTCCTGGAAGTCCTTCATTCCTGTCCCTAAAGTGCAGCATGTTCTTTCATGTTTATGCCTTCTGAGAACAGTGAATATAGTCAGCATCACTCAGGCATACAAAGTAACTGTTGTTGTGAAGGCTGTATATCCAGGGACAAAGCTTCTGCAACTACAATAGAAGTCGGATATAGCAACCACAACAATTTGAATAAGGTATTCCTAGGACAAAACACTCTGGCAGTTGCAGACAAAAATCAGGAGAAGAAAAACATTCCATGTTTCACTTTCATTGCATGAACAGACTAAAAATCCTCAGGGAAAGACCTTGAAGCAAATACTAAAGAGGCAAGACCCAGAAGTAAGCATCAAGAATATCATATGGGAACAAAAAAAATCCTTGCTTTAAGAGATGTCTGTTTACCATTTCCACGAGTAGACAAAAAAATGGATGAAATCATTGTCAACAGGTTAAAAAAGGATAACAATTTTTTTCCCAGATGACATTATAACCCTGCCCATAAAGTTCTGTTTAGATGAATTTTGAGCCAAGATGTTCCATGCAATTAGATGTTGTGAAACTCTTGGATACTTCAGTAACATTAAAACAGAATGTTTTGAAAACCTCTGCATAATATTTCTAGGAAGTGTAACATACATCAACTCCATTCCAACACAAAACCCATGATAGGTTATTGCAGAATATTTCTCTCCATTAGGGCAGAGGTGAAAACAATGCATTCCTCATGTATTTACTGCATCTTGAACTCTGTTTTCAGAACATTCAATATCAGAATCAATATAAAAATTCAGAAGCAAGTTTTATTACTGTTTTTATCAAAATTAACTATCACTTATCAAAATTAACCTGAAAATGTACATCATGAATGTGAATCCATAATCAATGAAATTTTCTGGCTATTTTACAGATATTAAAGTTTACCGTGCCTATTTTAAGTAATTTGAGCAACTTGAGCATTCAAGAAGGGGAGAGAACCTACAACTCTGCTCCCTCCCATGTTGGACCTCAGACACAGGTACACCTTGCAGTATAACTTGCACCACTGCAGCCCCCTCCCCTTTTCTTGAGTATCCCAACACTGCCTTTTTTTTTTTAACCATATGTATCCTTTTTTCTATGCTTTTATAATTTCTTCCACCCTCTTTCTAGCTATACCCAAAGATGTCAATTTCAGGGCAAATGCTTTTTCAGTATGTAGCACAAGAATGAAGTTTACCCATGGAGTGTCACCCAAGCCTACAACCTGCAATGCTCACAAAGAAGCTTCGATAGCACCCAATACAGTTTCACATTCTTATTTAAAAGATTAAAAAAAAAATCCAAAGAAAAAACATATTAGCAACTACATACCAAGTATGGAATAACACAGAATACAGAGATAAAGATGCAGAGGAGAAGTGAGAGGGAAGCTGCACAGCTCCACTAAAACTCCTCAACCTTGTGACAGAGACCATGGGTTAGGTACCATAGAGGTCCTACCTCTGCCCTCTCCACAGTAAACTCATGTCTGATAGAACTTGACAATGCCACACATTCCACGTATTTTTACAAACAATACACTGCACATTGCAGTAAGAATTTGTGAAGAAAAACATAACTAAAATTAAGGAAACTAAAATTTCTTCTTGATGCCCCTCAGATGTTATTCAACTTTGTACTGCTTTAATTTTATTCATACATCAACTGATGTACTCCTGCTGCCCTTCAGATATTTCATGACTTCAACCTTGCTTAATTCCTTGTCAGCCTTCTCATGCCAGCATCCCACATTTCAGTCTGCTCCCAAATTCCATCAAACCGGACAAGAGCAAAGGACACATGCAACAGATACCTCTCACTAACCTGCACCATTGCCCACCCACACTCTACTCTGCGTCTCTTTAGGTAAAATTCCATTGTATATCATGCACAATTTTGATCACAACATTAGGAGGTGAATGTTTTCATTTTTCCATTTCCAAGGGCCCCCATAAGAACGCAGATACAAGACTATCTAAAGCAAATGATCACTTCCCTCAGCTCCAAAAATGCTACACACAAACCCCACCTGTGTACAAAAGTATGAGTACACACTGAGGGTTGTTTTACTGCAACTCATTAGAGCAGCTTCTATCATGTGTTCCTTTATCACAGTGACCTAAAGTGACAAAGAGTTACCTATGTCAAAACACAAGAACTGTTATTCAACATTTTAGACTATGTATCCCCAACTTTCTGGAAAACCTAAGAGATGCACAGCCCTTTTGACAACAGACTATTTTCTCTACACGCTTACCCCACAAATGCTTTAGATGTCAAGGAAGTGCAAGTAGTCTTAAAAATAGTTAATAAGTTAAATGTGTCTAAAAAGTCATCACATCAGAAGTCCCCTTATGGAAAGGTAAAGATGTAATTAAGAAGTTTTTGGTGTCAGTATGACACCAAATTACTAAATGCAACCAAGCAAAAAATTCTACAATGGTCTGTTAGGGTACTAACCCACTCCCTTTCTGTATTTTGCCCTTTGCCACACCCTTCTCTCCCTCACTTCAATATATGAGCAGACTTTCTCAATGGCAACAAGCGCTCTTGCATCTTCTTTCAGAGAATGCATTTTTTTATGCTGTGTCTTCCCCACCTTTCTCTAGTCTCCTATCATCTTGAGTTTTCTAGTACAACACACTCAGAGCACCTTCCTTCTCTGCCATTCCTCACCATGTGTTCTTGCTGCCACTTAAAATCCTCCTTTTACCCTCTTAACCTTATTCCAGATCGACCTCATTCCCTTACACAGCTTTACTGACTCACAAATCTCTCTTCTCCACTGACCTCTCTCCTGCTGCTCAGCATCTCATCTGGATCTTTCTGAGCCAATATAAATGCAGACACTCACCTTTCCTCTCATGCCCTCTTCTCCCTGGCTGTCAATGCAAATCACATACAAAAAAACTATCCCAAAAGAATGCCAGAATTGCAAGCAAATACTTAGAAGTTATGAAACACATGCATCAAAATTTCCTCAGCAAGAAATCTTAATAAACCACTATATAAAAGAAGGGACATTTTAATAGTTCATCAGCCAGGAGAGTTGTTCAGAGTCTCCCATAGAAGTTCAGAGCAGTCAAAGAAACACCAGCACACAGACACTGTCCCTTTCAAAGAGGCAGATCTCTAATTGGGCCTATCAGCCCCCAGCAGGCTCTAAAACAACTTTTCATATACCCAAATACATGCAATATTGGCTAAGAATTGTGTTTTCCAACGATCCATAGTCGCCAGCATTATTGCAGCCCCACAGCTAGCTGCCCCTCTGGATTTACAGCTTCAGTGTCATTTCCACCAGGGCTAAGACCTCCCCTAATTCTACTTTGGCAGCTTCTGAAGAAGTGTCTTTGCTTGATACTTGAAAAGTGGGGTTATGAGCATCTTTCTTCTGCCACCAGAATGAGAAGATAGCCCCTGTTACATTTTGCCATCTTTCCCTCTCTCCCATTAGTCTGCATTAGGGCAGATGAGAGATCTTGATGAACACAGACCTTCTCTCCCCAAATTCATAGAAGTACCAGAAACCATTAGAAATAATTCCATAAATATCTGAAAACCTGCTCAGAACCTTCTGATGAGCTCATGCATGTAACACAAAAGGCATTAAATACTGAAGCTGTGACTGACACAACCCTGCCAGCCAAAAAGACAAAAGGAGAAAAGAGGAAGGAAATGACCTTTAACCTTTTTCCACAGCACACTTACGTCTCACTCAACTTTTAAAAATGCAAGTTGTAGCTACCAAACTTGTGTTCGGTCTCCTGCACTACAGGAAAAGAAAAGTAAGCAGGACCCTGCTTTCAGCAGCCTACCCACTCTGTTTGCTTTAAAACCTAGATCATGTAGCCAGCAAAAAATTCAGGCAAAAATTCTGAGTTGAGAGTGTCCATTCATGCTGTAACACTGTGAACCATCCTACGAAGGAGAAGACAGAGGCTCTACCAAGCCTAATAAACTATTCCTCTTTTATTAATCAAAGAGCTCACTTCAAAATTGAGTTCTGTAGAACAAATGAGCTTGAAGGATAACACAAAAATAATAGTGAACACTGGTGCTAGAGTGTATGTCTTTACCTTTACTCCAAGCCACTATTTTGTGAGACTAAAGGCCACCTACAAGCAATTTGATGTGGACTTGTAACTGCCTTAAAGTTTTGTTTTAAAGAAAACTATTCCATTTATCTCAGAGAGGGAAAAACACCCCCCAGTATTGCAGTTCAGGGATCTTCTTCTGAATGTATACACACATTTAGTAGCTGGCTTTCCTAGTTATATTACAAGCCATAAGCAGTCCTGCTGCATCCAGAGTGAATAAGTGAATTCTGAATAAGTGAATTTAATAGTGGCAAAAGGCTCACTCTAGGCTGTCTGCCTCACAGGCAGAAGTCTCCATCTATAACTTACACAGAGGAGGTCCAAGGCTGTAAACAGGTTTGGAAATCACTAGCAGGTGACATGTTAACCAAGCAATCACTGTCACCGTGACTACTAAACCATTTGTTTAGTTAATCTTCTAATTCAAAGTTAGGACAGGGCCATGAATAGTTTTCACTAATGTCTTTCAGCTGAGATCTTCCAGAAAGTAACTGAACTACTATTATTCTGTTTTCACCATGCTTTGCAGTTACCAAATTGCAACAAAGCAAGTGTGTTGCATAACAAGTTGAGTCACACCATTGTTTTCAAGCAGATAAACTTTGCATTTATTCTTTGTGTGCACCTGTCACTAGTAATCTAATCTAGGGGTTTGATGGTATATTGTAACTTCCTATCACTGCCACGGCATTCTAAACGAAAAATTATTTAACATATTTCTCTTGTTTACCAACTTCTCCTGGGTACTGAGCTTTGCTCCACTTCAAAAGATGAACAAACGCAAATTTTAATTATTGCTAGAAACTGACCAATAAAAGCATTAACATTTCAACACAAATGCACTTGCTGAACTCATGGAAAAGGATGATGATATTTTGTTCTCAGAAGTCTCTAGTGAATTGGGAGGCTTACTCTGAAAAATACCACATCAGCACCTAACCATTCAGAAGTTCTGAAAATCAACACCCCTTAAAAGCCATCCAGCTGTGTAAACCACATGAGAAACTTGCAATAAGCCTCTTGAAAATTCAGCCTAACCCTATGTTCAGATCAACGAGCATTACGATCCTGCAATCCTGAAAGGCAACTCGAGTTGAGGGTGCTTGGCACGGTCTCAGCAGCACTCAGCACTCTGTGTGATCAAACCAGACAGCTAATGCAGTTCAGGCTAATGCGCTGAATGAACACACAAACAAAACAGGCTGAGGCAGAGCTATTTTAAGACTTGTACTTAGAAAACCTGTAAACCAGCAACAAGAAGCTTTACAAACCACTTGTATTTAAGACTGTGAAGGGGTCAGAAAGAACACAGAACCAAGAAGGGTTTCACTTGTAGTTTCAAATGGGTAATGTTGCAGAGGTTGTGCGGAGGGGAAGATTTTTGGAAAGCTATTTTAAGTTTGAGGAAAGGAGGAAAGTGCAGAGTTACAGAGTAAGCAAAACCGCATAGTGCTTTGAAAGGAAAGCTTTTGGAGTTTGCATTTGAAATGAGAATGCTGTGTACATACGGTGATAATGGCATAACAGGGAATTTGGAAAAGATGGGTAGTCCAGATCTGGTCAGATTGAGCTGGCAGAGGAGGAAAATATATAAAATGAAATACCAAAATCCCAAGCTGGAAAAAGGACTAAAAAGAGAACATGATTGAGGATGCAAGTGGTTTTGAAACATAACAAAAGAGACACATAACATGACAACATGCAAATAGCAATATTCTTAATTAAGAAGGCATCAATGCATGGCTGAAGAATTTTAAGTATGATTTCTCAAAATAACACAAGACTTAGTTATGCAAGAAGGGGGCTGTAGAAGAAAAGGCAAGAAATGAGTTTTTGAGAACTAGGCAATGAGTAATGGGATATACCACCTGATATTTAAAGCATAGAAAAAGAGGCAAAATTAATGTAAACAATGCATATAAAGCATATTAACTCATCTGACAGAAGGAATAAAGCACACGTATGAGTAAAGCAGAGCTGGATATATTCTGATAGAGAACTGTTTGGATTAGAACCATAAAATATGATGGAACAAACTGTGAGATAAGTGACCAGCAGATATATTAAGTATGTTTGGTAAACAAACTCAGAGCTAGGACGACTGTATTATTCTACAGGGGCAGACAACATATTTGGGGGCAATGGTAGGGTATAAAAATGGGTTTGCAATGGAAGCTTAAGTGTAACAAGAAATAAAGCATACACTAAGATGGTATACTTGGGTAAAGGACATGTGAATTGAAGAACAGACCGTTGACTAGTAACTTGTACACAACCATTTGAACGTACACACACACAAAATATACAGTGTGGAACTATGTAATTTCAGGCAGAAGAATAATTATTAGCTATAATAAAGTGATATATCAAGGGTGTAAGTAGTCACAAACAAGTATTAGAGCTATATGTTAAGAACAGAGGCAGAGTAACTTATGCCATAGGAGTTATTTCAGTAGATGTGAATGTCTTGGGACAGTGAAAGGAAAGAAAAAGTTAGCAGGGATAGCATACAGGACTGGAAAAGTTAGAGCAACGGCGTATGCTTGCAACTTACAGATGTGCTCTCACTCCTACTTATATAAAGCATACAACGATGACAGAGAGGCTGACAAGTGTACTGTCTGCTCTACATCAAGGTGAATGAACATATAGAACGAGAAAATGGGCTATCTGTATGCACAGATAAAGCCGCAGAGGCACACAGGGGCATGGGCCAGCACTGTATACAGCCGTGTGACCTCTGGGGCGCAAAGCGAAGGCTGGATGACAGTCGGAGTGCGTACATCCGCCAAAGCAAAGCGGCAGAAAGGAGCAGGGATACGCCTGCAGACAGGTGTGCAATGACAACAGCTGGCCAGCCACGGCGGAACTCCAGTGCAGAAGGCGAAGCAGCGGGGACACGGGGCTCGCAGGGAGCCGGCGGCAAACCCTGCCGGGAGCCTGCCCGTGCCAGAAGGCGGGAAGCCATGGCAGGAAGGCGGGCTGTGTGGCAGGAAAACATGGCAGGCAGTGTGCCCACTCTCCGGGGAGCGCCCGGGCGGCGATGCCGGAGCGNGGCACCGGCCATCACGGGCTCCTCCCTCTCTTACTCCCTCCCTCCTGCCCGCCCGCCGCCTGCGTCATCCCCGCGGGGCCACCCGCACCCCCGAGCGCCGCCGTGCGCGGCCCAGCAGCGCCCGGAGCGCCGCGGGCGGGGCCCAGGGTGTTTGTGTGGGCGTCGGGCGGGCGCCGGGCACGGTGCCCCACAAACGGGAGCGGGTCCCGGGCGCTCCCCAGCCGCCTGGCAGCGGCATGGCTGGAGCATGGTAGGCTCCTGATCCCGGGATGGCGGCACAGATGACGCCCGTACAAGAAGGGCCGCGGCTTCCTGGGCGGGCAGACGGGCGTCTGTGCCCCGTGAGTGTGGGGGGCACGGTGCACGTGTGTATAACCTATACTGTGCACACTGTACACTGTGCAGACATAACTGTGTGCACACCGTGGACACTGGGCATTCTGTGTATATCTACCGAGGGGCTGCGTTCCCCACTGTTTTCCCACCGAGTGGCGCACAGCGGGGGCGACAACACCGGGCAGTGGCATTGGAGGGGTGGCAAAGCCCCTGTGCCAGCACACAGCTGACAAGTAAAGCAGGAGAGGGAGCAGAACCCAAACTAAAGTGTCAGCTCCCCCACGGACATATCTTTGGCCAACTCGCTCAGCAAGGCCTGCAAAGAGGACAGCAGGGCTAGCAAGCACTAGGTGTTCCAGGTTGTAATGTTTGTTTTTACGTATAAGAAGCAAATTAGGAGTTCTGGATGCAAATTAAATATTATCTGTCCCTAAGACGATTCCAAGTAGAATTCCTATTGCGATTGTAATTTTCACGTGTTTTGATAGACTTAAGTGCGGCCGTGCCTATGGGGAGGAGAATGCTGGGATGTGCTTGTTTTAGACAGCATTTGGCCTCATAATATTGGTTGTGTTATTGTTCAACTGCATAAGAACTGCATTTGTATTGGGCAATCAACAAACCTTAATTGAAACAAAGCAAAGTGCGGCAAGTGGAAGGAGTGGTGAGAAAATTTTACGTCTTGCGTTTCTTCTGAATTTTGTCACTGAGCTCTAAAGCTGTTTTTAGAAAAACAGATGGAATGATGATTACTTTTTCTTTTGGTTTCTGAAATCCTTTGATAAAAAGTATAAGGTGAATTTGGTAATAGCTGAAGTAATTCTCAGCTAAAACTATTCTGCAATTTAACAACAGTGATTGTTGAGATTACACAATCTCAGCTAAAGTTTGTTTGGCTGTGTCACAATGGTTTGGCAATCTGATATTTTTCTCAGGAGAGTGTATTTATTTTTATTATTGCTCTGAAAGATTTTATTTACAAGAAAAGTGACTATCACTGTGTGTAGAACTATATGGTCACTGGCAAAGGTTTGCAAAGATGGTCGCTAGAATTTGCAAACAGCCTGAAACAATAGCTCTGAATGCTATGATTTTATTTCTTTCTAATTTCAATGGAATAGGAAGTATAAAACCTCATAAATTATATTTACATCCTACTCATGGAATGTTCAAGTGTTCAGGCACAATTATCTCTGTGATTTTTATTCAGTGGTGCTCACCCAAACAGTAATTGGTTACACTTGTTTAAGAGTATAATTGTACAAGCAGCCCACTCCCACTTAGCAGTCCTTCTTTCTCTTACTGAAGAATGACTCGGTTTCTTCAGAGCTGATTTGATTACGTGGATAAATCAGCTGCATTTCTGTGCATGAAGAAATGACTGCGATAATGCTGGTAGAAGAAAGAGAGTTGTGCATCAGTTGGCTAATGTTGCAGTGGAGTGTCAATGAACAAAAGGACAGCTGTATTATAATGAGAAGCAAATAGTTCAGGTGAATTTTTCCATTTTTGTATTTCAGAAAAATTTCTGGACACTGAAAATGTCTCAAAGGGAATGGTCCCTGCTGCTGTTTAATCTCTTTGTTTTCTGCGTTGATGTTTAGTGGGGCTTGTATCTGGCCCTCATTATTGAATCAGTTTAGTACCATTCTATTTAATAAGTGGTATGTTACCCATGAGTAAGCTACTTCTCCAAACTGCATCAGTTGCAGTTTGCAGCTTGCTAAAATCAGTCTGAGCAACAAACAGCAGAGGGGGTTGACTTGGCCAAATATTACAGACTAAGACTGTTTAAACATGTTTATATGAAAGTAAGGTAATTTATTATGGCTGCTCTTATTTTGACATAAAAATAAAAGGGCCTCAGAATAGCAGGGAGAAAGCAGAATAAAACTGATTGGTTTCTGCGAGAGAACCTGTTTGTGATGGCAGGAGGACCTTGGAGCTGTCGTAGAATGCCCTTGGGATCTCCTGTCCATGCATTGCTGTCACTGGATGTCTGACTTCCTCTGCTGTGCTCCTTCAGGTGAGAAGGCTGTTTGTCAGCTGCCTCAGGAACTGGAGGTGCAGGAGCTAGAGTTAGCTGTGCCTAAGCCTAAGCAGAAGCCCGAATAGCCCTGGAAGACTGAAGATGTAAATGAGGAACTCTGCCTAGAGTCCTGTTGTCTGTGTTTCTCTGGGGAGGGCTCTTTGTGTTACTGAGGCATGGGAGGAATCCTGGCATTAACTGAGCTTCTTCTGCCTGCTTCTGGACCTCAGTACAATGGCAGGAGGATGTTTCAGCCTTGGCGAAGTCATTGAAGAAACAAAAAGTTATAACTGTGTCAGTTTTCAGTGGAGTCTGGAGACCCATACTGTTGGGCCCTCTCAGACCCCAGTTGTCTGCAGGGCCACAGCAGCCCTGGGCAGCTTGTTCAACTTCTGATCTGTCGTACTGCTTTGTGGATTCTGTGTCACTGCCCCCCTCCAAACTGGGGTAGCAGTTTGAGACAAGTGGCAATATGCTTGTTGTGTTCCTAGTGTGTCTGCTCCATGTTATCCTGTTTCCTAGACATATGTGGGTGTAGGCAGAGTTCTAAATGAGTATAGGTTGACCAAGGATTGTTCAAATACTTGGAGATCCTCCTTCACGTTCACTTTGCCAACATCTTCCAACCGACATCTCTGCCTATGGCGAGCATAAGGAGGCTATTTCTACAGATTCCCAGACTCCTGGAAACTCTGGGGGATGTTGGTGACATGGGAGGCCCTCCTTGAAGCAAGGATAGTGCTTCACTATGTTCCTTGTGCCCAAGGCCTGTCCTGCATGGAAAAGCAGTCTGTCTCAGCCTCTTGTCCTTTCACATCCTTGCTGTGCAGAAGGGCAAGCTTTCTTGTGCCCCTTCTGGGACTCATGTCTGATCTGGGAGCAGGCTGTCTGTGAACTGGGAAATTGATGACTTGGTGGCCACGACTGTAAGGGGACAGTCCTGGACTGAATGTTTGGGGCAAACCAGAGTCTCTGTGAATTTTGGCACTTGAATAAAAGAGGTATAGTTGAAGAGAATTGTAAGAAAAGTTTTGCTGGTTACTTCACCATGATGATGTGATGGGAGTAAAGAACAGAACAGTCCTGACTGAGCTGCTATTCACACCGTCTCAGAGTGGGTTTGCATTCATAGCCTCTATCTGCCCTATAGGCAACATTTTGAAAACGTGCCCATGGCAGTTGCAATAGAAAGTTGAGTAACTGTGTGCAAGAGTCAGCTACGAGAAGGCCAGGAGAAGCTTAAGTGTTCAAGGAGTGAGCGAACTGCAAAGAGGGGTGCCTAGATACATATTTATTAATGTATCAGTATATTGAGCAGCTGAGGCTGTGACAGGCTATGTTGCTAAGCAGAACTCCCATCTTGTCATGTTTGGCTATTCCAGAGTTCATGACTCACACGCGACTAAACTAAAATTCCCTCCTAGGCACAGGAGTGGCTGGGGAGAGACAAGGTCTCGTGTTTTCAGGTGGGTGAAAGGGTACTCCCACCAAGGGTGCTGTGACTGTGTCTGTCTGGGTCATACATGGTCCCTGTGAGGAACCCATGACGATGAGACATTTGCCGCATGAGACAGGGCGTGTAATTTAAGCAGTGTCCCTGTGCCACAACCTTCTTGTTTCCTCTCCCTTACCTGTGAATACCTATGAACACAAGGCTGGAGACAGTTGAGCCTTCCAGATTTTCTGGAGAAGTCTGCACAGAGCAGTAAGGTTATTCTAGATTCGATTACAGCCAGAAAGAAGCAAGTAGCTGAAAAGGTCAGGGTAAGCATTAGTTGAGACTGTACATGACATGGTAGAGTGATGAGAGATTAGTGATCTGCAGGACCAGAACAAGGAGTATGATCAACATGTCAGGAGTCAGGAAGGCAGTTTTCAGTGAACTTGGAGTTAAGAAACCAGCTTGGCTAAATCACTCAAACTGGAGAGAGAAACCTACAGGAAAGGAGAAAGTAAGTTAGCTTTTATGTTGGTAGTTAGGACTGAGAATAAAAGTACAACAGAAGTATGTGAGAACAAAATCAGAAAGACAAGCATGAGATGAAATGCAACTAGCGAGAAAAATAAAACCCCCACATCACTCCAGAAGCTCATTAATTGTGTGAAATAGAAACTGTACTCTAATTGTGAAGTGAGAAGACTAAAAGGTGTCAGGAATGCAGTATCTTCTAGATTTCACTATCCAAGGTAGTAAAATAAGGAAACTAATGCACTAGTAAGGTGCATTTTCAGTTAAGAAATGTTTAAGCCATGTATTTTCAAATTGGCCTGAATTCTCTCTTTGACCATGTCCTAGAGTATGTAAAGCTCTTGCTAACAGAATCCCAGTGTCAGTAATCAACATATTTGAGAAATTGTGGATGCTAGGTAGGACAGAGTGAGGCTGTAAAGTGACAAGCCTGGTGGAGAGAGGAAGGAAAAAAAAGGTATGACATTATTAAGCAAATTAATTTTTCTAGAAAAATAGTGAAAAATATATTTGTACATTCCTGAAAAGTAACATAGGGATGAGAAACTGGCAACAAGAACTCACATCTCAAAAATCTGATTGCCCTTACAACCACATGATGTACCTTACGGATAGACAAGAGCTCTGGATTCAATATGTCTTGATTTTCAGGGAACTTTTTATGTGCTTCCCGTATGGAATGTGTGTTCCATGTTGGTTAATAATGTGTGTTCCATGTTGGTCTGCAGCTAGGTGCGTGCAACCCTTGTTGGAAAACCAAAGTTAGAGTGGTTTTCTATCAAAATGGAAATGTGTATGAAGTTGGATTGCACAGATTCAGAATCTGGTGACATGGATGCATGCTTATAAAAGGGAAAATGCTTATTGAATTCACATATGTATCAGGATGGGAGGGAGTAGGTATGCTGAAGGGCAGAGACAAAAAATTATCTTCAGTTAGAAATATAAAAATAAATGGGAAGTTACTCAGCCAAAATAGATGCAATCCTAGGCAGGAATAATCAGCTGGTAGTGCAAACTGATTAGGTAGAAATTCTGTACAATAGTAACTCAGGCTTTGAGTGGTCACAGACTGGGTGTGAGTCAACCATGACTTGTTATTGCAAAAAAAAAAAAGATAAGCATTCTGCTAGGATGTGTTACGAGGATTAGAGTTTGCAAGACCTGGCAAGGAATTCTGCTTTGCTTAACAGTTGTAAAGCTAGTTTTGAATGCTGCATGTGAAAAATTATGTGGACCACCTAAAGAGCAACTAGAATGTCAAGGGACCTAGAGATAATAGCAAATTATTTCAGATTGGTTAATTAGGGAAGAGTAAGAGTAGGAGAATGACAACTGTCAGCAAGTATATGAGAAGTTATTGGTGAGATGGGAATAACTTCTTTTCTTTGCCAACAGGAGCAGAAGTTGCAACCAGGATATTTTAGGTTAAACATTAGGAAAAATGTTTTTGAAGGGTAGGGTACTGGAAAAAAGGTGCCAGTGGTATGATCATAGTCTGTCATTGTCACTTTAAGAACAGGCTGTGTGCATCTCCTTAATAATTAGAAATCTAGTAAGTATAGTGAGGGTGTTAATACAACTTTCTGAGGACCCTTCATCCCTCTGTTTTGATTGTTTTTAATGTCATAGAATCATAGAATCACAGAAGGGTTTGGGTTGGAAGGGAGCTTTAAAGGTTGTCTAGTCCAATGCCACTGCAGTAAGCAGGGACACCTTCCACCAGACCAGGTTACTCAAAGCCCTATCAACCTGAACTTGAGCAGCCCTAGAGATGAGGCATCCTCAGTTTCTCTGGGCAACCTGTTCCAGTATCTCACTACTCTCATCATAAAAAAGTTCATGCTTATACCAACTATAAATCTTCCATGTTAAAGTTTGAAAATGTTGCCCTTTCTCCTATCACTACAGGCTTTGGTAAGAAGTGGACCCTGTCCACCAGTACACCCCTTGTCCCATCTCGTGGCCTGGAGCCCATGCCACTCTGTTTGATACTAGTGGAAGATTTCAAACCAAAAAATCCTCCTCACCATCCTGCTCCTAGTTAAATTAATTTATCTGTGAAACACAGCGCAACTTCTCTGGTGTAATCTTGATCTCGTCTTCGCCCTGTTGGTTGTAATAAAAACTTGTGCAATGTTTTGGAGTTTTCTTTGTACATAAAACCACATCTTTTTGTTTTTGTTTTTGTTTTGTTTTGATCCCTAAAGCATATGTTGTAATACTAAACTGGTCAACAATCTCCGAGCATCTGGCATGAGTAAATACAGGAAGCCTCCTATGGGTATTGTACTTGGTATCTGGTAAACTCTACATCTGAGAATTTCCAATCATTTCTCTTGTGAAATAAGTTCTTATTGCAGGCTTTTTTGTTAAAAATATTATTTTGATACCTCTGTACTTGAAATCCAGTAAGTGTTTTCAACTAGATTAATCAAAATAGCTCAGAGTTTTTCATCCCTGTTAGGTCCCAATTATTTATGTATACAACATGAGTAAAGAATAATTACCTTTACTAATAAAATCTTCTGCTTTGTGTGTGTGAAGAGACCAGTGAAAGCAATATTTAAAGTCAGTCAACATGTTTTGTTACAATTGTTGGTTCTTGTTTTGAGAGAAAATGTCCCTTTTTTATTGTTTTCTTTTGATAATAAAGTATTAGGGTTCAATAAGGCAAAAAAGTAATTGTTATTTGTACTCATTCTAGCTGGTAGAAAATGGTAATGCTAAGTAGTAGGAGAGTGGAAAATGCTTTTGTCCTTGGAGTTTGGCCTTTTCAACATAAAGATCACTTTTGTAAGGCAATGTCAAGATGAGTAACTGCTTAGGCTCAGTTTAAAGTACTTTTCCCCCCCCTACTTTGTAGCCTCTGTTGCTGGCCAGATTCAGCCTTATGAGGTTTTTTTTTTCCAAAATTAGGGAATGCTGTGACAGAGAACCCAGTTATTTCTATGGTGCGCTGTGTTAATTTACAAAAAATGTTCACAAAATCCCATTTCCCTTTCTCTTTTGAGACTGGAAAGAGAAAGAATCAAACTTTCTCTTTTCTCTTTGGAAAGAGAAAGAATCAAACTACACAAAGCATAATGTCTGCTTACAGTTTGTTCTTCCAGCTTTCTTTTGGAGGCATTTAACTGTTGCTTCTCTTGCTTTCCATGGCTTTTTTTCTGTTTGTGTACTAGGTGCTAATGACAGACAGATACACACTGTGCTTCCTAAATGTACTCAACCTTTACATTCACATTCAAACCACAGTGCTACCCTTTATACCACATATCTCAGTTCTGACCCCAGAGTTGCCATGTTTATTTGGGTTTCAGCCAGTATTTTTGCTATATCAGTTACTGATAAATAAAGGCAAATTTAGCATCATTAGATAATCCTGTTCTGCCCACTATTTTCAGCAGTGCCCACAGAGCAAAGTCAATGGCTACTCCCAGAGACAGCAAATCTACAGGATGAATTTGTATTAAAAACGAAATATATATATCTGTAATCATAATGTTCAAATTGCTGCAGTTTACAGCAGCATGTATGCTGCATTTGTTTGTTGGTTTTTTAACCTTCTGAATGAAAATATGCTATCATTTCTGAGAGGAGTGTACTTTTTCTCCCACTGGTATTTCCCACAGGACCTCAGGAGAGGGCTGGCTTTGAAACTGCTGCTCCCCACAGCAGCACAATGGTGCTGAACTATTGCTGTGGGGAGCAAGCACCCCCAGAGCACAGCTTCTGCTGAGTCTGGAGCTAAGTAGGAGGAAAGGACAAATGGTTCTGCTGCTCACGAGTCAGCCCTTTCTTTTCCTGGATGCTGTGAGTTTCTGTGTTCTTCCTGAGGTCCTAATTTATCTGTCCTGCAGCTACTATCAAAGCTGCATGATCTACCTTTGTGTTGGGCAGGGAGTTCCCATGGAGTTCAGACCTTATCCAGAGGTGAGAAAACCTGCAATTTAAGAGTGGAAGAAAAGCTCTTGTGAGTGGCAAAGCTGGTGCATCTGAAGTGGCAGAAACTCCCCTGTTACAAAAAATGCCATCCATGCGTGTTCAAGGATTTAACAAGACAGTCTCTGAAATGGAGTAGAAATCCTTCGGGGTGGAAGAGAGTACCATTTTTTTTGGTAGCAAGTTGTGGAACAGAGTGATTCTTTCAGTGTTACCACATCTGTGGCTTAAGACAGCTAGCTGTCACACCTCCAGGTAAGCTCCTTGGTGAGCAAGTTCTTCAGCTGAACTGCTTAGGCTCAGACGGGATGCCAACAGCAGCTGTGGTCACACCTTTTCATTAAGTCGTGTGTGCGACTCTGTGTAATGAAGGAGAGCTCTGTCACCGACCTAATTACAATGAAAAGCAAATCGTAGTTGCTTCCTGCAAGACCCTGTGATGCCAGTAAAAGTTTTACCATTGTACTTTTGTACTAGCTTAACATATCATGACTTCAGTCTGCTTCTGCAGAGATCCAATGATCTAGAGCTCTTTATCAAGCTTCTGGGGTAAAACTGACCAAAATTAAAATACTGTACCAAAATCTGCTCTGAGTTATTTCATGTTTCATACAAATTTAACTCAGCTAACTATCATGGAATTTCTTTTCAGTTACACAGTTGCAACCAAGTGCACATCTTTTGTCTCATGTGTCTTCCAGCTTCAGAAATCTCTTAATTTCTTTTGTTTTTCTTTACGTTATTTCACTAAAGCTTCTTTATCTTTTCTGCTGAATATACATTTGATTACTAAATTTAGTGCTTCTCTTCACATGACCTATTTCTTTTGAGTCTTAGTGTTGTTGCTTGGATACGCTTTTCTCTTCTACATGAGACACTTGGTTTAATCTTGCTTTTTTTTTCCCTGTGCTTTGGGCAATACAAATGGATTGTTATTGAATATTTTTTTTGTTTTTAAATGTAGTAGTTGGTTTGTCTGGCACCTTGATTTCAGCAGAACTTTTGTCTTTGATTGGAGATCTGTGGGTTTAGGTATAATATACCCTCTGTAACATAGAACAGCTTATGATTGCATTTCTTTACAGTCAGTTCCAAAATAGCAGAATTATGCCAAGTAAAGGCCAATCACTGTGTAACTTATGAGAATACTAATATTTAGAAATAAACAGAGAGAGATTCAATTTCATTTTTGTAGTGCTGTGGCTGCAAGTTATTTCCTGGAACACCTAACATGAATTCTTCTGTTTTAGTCATGGGATAGGGAAAGTGAGTATACAGAAAGAATAAATCAAGCATTTTAGCTGGGACTGAAGTATTCTTACTCCTGTATGGAGTTTTACTTATGCCACTTTGAAAAAGGTATAGTAGCCTAGGACAAGAAGAGGTTGAAGGAAGGGTGGCAGAGACTTTCAGAGTCTACCATGTTATTCTCTCATGTGTGGAGAAGTTAAATAGTTTAGAATTCTTGGCCTAGAAGAGTGATGATGGAAAGCAGTACAAGAAAAATCTTTAAAGCAATGGATGGTGTGGAAAGGTAAACAAAAAGCAAGCATTCACAGAACTCACAATACAATAATTAGGAGCATCCCGTGAATCATGGTATAGATGAAAAACATCATCAAGGAAGTACTTTTTCATATGACAGAAATAGTGAAATATGGTGCTGTTGAAGACTGAGGAGACAGAACTGTAGATAAAGGAGTAGGCAATGGGAGTTGTTTCTTGATTGGCATTGAAGATAGTGGCCAGAGACAAATCACATCTCAATCCTTTGGTCACTGATTTCTGGAAGTCTAAGAAAACAACAAGAAGGTTCAGAATATGTTGCTAGATTTTTGTATGGCTTGTATTCTGTTTTGTATAATGTATAAATGTATGTAATGTCTGGCCTATGCTGCTGCATCTACACTGCTACTTGTAACTATGCTAATTGGATTAAACATAGCACACATTTACCTCCCTATGCTACAGGCATATCTCGATTTTGTTGTGTAGGGGGTTTGGTCATGTAGAGCAATTCTGAGAAGAAAGGGAAAACTTTTAAAGTTTACTCTTGTCAAAGCGTTCCATGTGCTTACTGGTGTGTGGCTAAGTAATCATACTGATGTGAGTGTTTATTTAATACTGTGTATTTTCTTTGTGGGCACACTCGAAGTTTCATTATGGTTTGTACTGCTGGAGAAATAATAGAAAAATGTATGTATGAAGGTGTTACTGTAGGCTGTGCGAAAGAAAAAAATAATGCTTAGGCTTGCTAATCAAAATGAGAAAAATGTATGCAGTCATGTCCTTGATGGGTAACTTCTTGTGTAGAAAATCGTTGGCTTTTGAGGGTGATGCAGAACACTCGTCTCTTGAGAAGACAGATAAAATGCCCACCTAGCTAGAGAAGCAAAAACCTAAATAAGCTGCTTAAACATATCTGTCTAGTACCATTTTCATTGCTGTGTGGTGTATCTCTCCTGTACTCCCAGGAGTGTGTTGCGTCAGAACGGTGCAGTGCAGGTCTGTCTTCAGTCCTGTGGTGTCTCTGCCAGCCCTCTGCAGATGTCTTTGATACCCAAGGGTGTGTCAAGTGGCACTAGATCATGCAGATCATCTCTGTGAGTGGCAGCTGAAAGGTCACCTGGGGAGCTTCGGCTGACACTCCTTCAGGTAACAGCAGTGTAGAGGAACCTATCTGGGGAACCAATTCCTCACCCAGATGTGTCAGAGCACTGATGTGCAGCCCCGAAAATATAAACATTTATACTTCAGTTACATGGGCTGAACTTAGTGGAGTCAAGACAAATAAATCACATTAAAAAACAATGCATGTGTGAGTTATGTAAGAATGGACTCCACACTGTATAGAGTACAGTACTGGATACATTACCTGGATTCAATTTTTATTTGATTTTGGTATCTAGGATGGAAGAAGCTTTAGTAAAGGTCAGTTAAAGGCTAAGGTATTGCTTCTTCTGGTCTTTTAAGGAACCATCATTTTTTTTTTACAATTTTCCTCCTTATTCAAATATATTCAAATGATGTTGAATTTATCCTATACCAAACATGGACGTTTAAAATAACAAATAAATATATATAGCTTTTGAAATTAAAAAACCCCCAAATTGGTGAAGTACCTTTATTACCCACTGTATCCCTCAGAAAATGAAGTCACTGTGAATAAAACAATAATTAAATGTAATCATCCCATGACAAACAAATTAAAAACCAATTGCAGATCTATATAACATAATCAAGGAAGATAGTAATGTATAAAGTAAGCTGCAAAATGTCCATAAAAATAATTTAAATTATATTGTGCAAATAATATTACATCTTACTGTAAGAGCTCTGTTTTTTTAAAATCAGTGTTAACATTTTTGGGAAACTTAAGTATATTGTTTTTCTTCATATTTATCGTATAACATTACTTTGGTCATACAACAAAGTCTCATGAGTATATTGAGGTCTCCTGAAAGACCATTTAACTAAATGGGACACAAATCTGTTCATTAAAGGCAAAACACCTTTCACTTTTGGATTTAAGGTCCTCCTTTAAAAAGTCAGAGAGGGACATATATTTGATTACTTTGCTATTGATCAAGGACAAAAAATCCAATGTATCTGGTAACTCAGTATTGCGTATTAACAGGTGCCTAAGCAAAGGATATGCAAAATCCAAGTATATTCACAACATGTCTTTCCCTGGATAGATGATGCTGATACCTGTAGTGTTCCAGCATGCTAGGTCAGTACTGCCAAGTGGACCATGACCTTCAGTGCAGGATACTGTTACTGACACCATCTAATATTGCCAGTACCCGTCTTAATTCTGCCATCTACCAATCGCCCTGCTTCTAAGAACATTAAATGCCCAGAATGTTTTAGATCAGATGTTTTAGATATTTCAAACCTAGGTTAGTGTGAGTTTCCAACTTCTCCGAATTGGTAAAGCTCTGCAGCTGCACACATTCTCATCCATTTCAGAGTACACAACCGTATTAAGCTGAACTGGCCCAGAACAGTCTGTTCTACCACTTGTTGCACGGATCCATATTTCCAGACATACAAAGATCCTCAATTCTGCAGGTCCTGCCTATCTGACATGTGGAAAAACATCTCTCTGAACATATTGTTAAATACTACTAAGGGCAGCTTTTCAATCCTTACCACCAGTCCTTTATAAGTGCATGAGGTGGTGCCTGAAGGGTTGCACATGTTACTTGTGGACTTACACTGGCATGGTGACTGTTTGTGGACACCTGAAACCACCTCACTTTGTCTGGAGGTGGAATTTCAGTTCAGACAAGTTGGTTCAGCTGGGGGACAGAACCAGCCCTGCTTCTTACTCTTACTTCTGTTAGCAAGATGTCAGCCTAAGAGTGACAACATAAATGGGTGCTGACAGTCACTCAGTATTTCCCCGCATTTCCAGAGTGTCTGGAAGAGCAGTCAGGTTCTCTCACAGTCAAGTGAGAAAGAATCATGCTGTTGCAGGTGTGGATTTCATAAAGCAATGGATGAATCCTCCCACACCTCCACACTGGCCTTCACCAGGTCATTCCCTGCGGTAGTCCAGGGAGCTGGTGCTGTTGGTGTAGCAGTGCTGCTTTTCTCAGAGCCACCAGTCCCAGGCACCTGGGAAGGAGCTGTGGCTGTCTCTAAGAAAGGTACATGTCTGCCTGCACTGCTGGGCCTGCCTACCTTATGTGCCTCCAGGGCAGTGCGTTCTCAGTGTGTTCAGCCTCAGCATGGCCAGGGTGTGCACCTGCAGTGCATGGCCTTACACAGAAGAGAGAAACCTTCATCTGCTGACTTTGTGTAGAGCCTCCATGCACCCCAGTACTGCAGTAACATGTAAAGCTGTATGTTCCCATGAGTTCCAGGGCCTTACGTGCAGTACTAATGAGACTTGCTGTGACTCACAGACAGCTTTAAAAACACCCACTCACACCTAGGCTGGACTGGCTGAGATTGTCTGTACCCAGACACCTGACACCCTCGTTAAATCTGAAGTGAACACAGACCTGGTTATATAATGTAATGCCAAAATAAAACATTATTTTTCCTGAAAAAGGAAGAAACCCCAAATGGAACTTGCATTCCATTCTCTGTTTTTAGTACATGACTTCAGATCCCCCAGGCAAAAGATTTTTAAGGGCAACATTAATTGTTAATCTTTTTTTGACTTGTACTTGGCATTTGACATTATGAACAGAGAATTCTTTAATTTAATGTTTTGCTTAGATTATTTCACTGTAGTACCAGCACAAGGGAGCACTCCCTCCTGCAACTTAAAACAGGGCAAATACTACACTCTTCTGCCATTCCCTCTTGGCAAACACTAGACATCTGCTTCAGAAGGAACTGAGAACAGAAATAGAATTTCTGTTTTCTACTACATTGCATTTCTAATTGCTGATTGGAGATGATTTTTACTAAAATAAATTCTTCCTAAAATTAGGTTTGCTATATCTGAGTGTGCTTCAAATCAGATTATAGAATTATAGACTACAGAAATAAAAGAGAAATTCAAAGACCTTGATAAAATCAAGGTTTTTCTGTACAGACTCATAGTACTAGATTTTAAGTGAAATACTTGATACTAAGAAATATACTAGTCTCTAATTAGCTGGAATTTTTATAAAATATCTTTAACATTGCAAATATTTCGTATCTGGTGTTTTTGAATGTATGACTATAACAGACAAGTCAGGTTAAACATTTTTTCAGATTCGCTTTGAGTGCCCTGTGTTCCCCTGAACTGCCAGAAGATACCATAAATCTTTATTACCCTGTGCTCTGAACATTTGATGACAGCACTGGGGCCCACGTGAACGCAGTTGTTGAAAAGTGCCTGACTTTGCATTCAAGGAACTAGCTGGATACCAGAAGTACATGCTGAACTAGATCAGCACATGCAGTCTGTTAACAATAGCATATGCTCACCTCCTAGTTCTGTCAGTGCTTTTCTCATCAGTACACTGTAGAAGAGATCACAGCAAAAGGCTTTCTCTTTTGACACATCCCATTTTTCTTTAATAGCTAGTCTTACTTCGGTGATTGCTAAAATGCTTCAATGAGTATTTCAAATGGTTCTACTTTCATAGTTCAATTTTTTTCCTTGGTATTGTTGGTTTCTAAGGGGGCAAGGGCCATAATTTCATGAAGTCCAATGATCATGTTTACATTTTGATCAAAAAATTTAGAGTGATTTATTCAAGGCCTGCAGTTTTAATTTCTGTTTTAAAGTCTTTGATGAGTAAACACCTGTATGCATGAAATTGAGGTCACCTGAAAATGAAGGTGAAGATATGAATCTGAGTATGTAGATGTAGTATGTAAAACTAGACTGGCATCAGTAATAATTACAAGTTTGGGCCCTTAGAAGTAGCAATTAATTGCTGTACCATATCTGTAGTTTTGTAGTTTTATAGTTTTATCATTTTCCAAGCAATGGTGAGAACAGTCAAATAAACAGGTGTACAATTCATACTAGGGGATAGCAGTTAAACAAAGAAATTACATGCAGACTTGGAAATGTATCTTATATGTATATTGGATGAAAGGAAAACAGATCTCAGTGTCTTTAGATTTAAAACTGTTGGACAGCTGTCAAATCTATGATCACTTTGTCAGCAGTATGCCAGTGCTACAGCCCTTGCCTAAATATAGAAATGAATGTATTTCCCTAGAGAAATCAGTTTATGACACTGTGAAGAATCATCCAGAAAACCAACAAAACTCATCTTTTCATAATCAAGAGCTCCATAAAAGACCAGTTCCCAAGTTATGCTTCAAGTTACTTAAAAATTAGAGTAAAATGGATTATGTAGAGGTGTGGCATTTACAATCAATGTAGATAACCTCATGAAGTTGTCTGTAAGAACACAGTAAATAGTTCACAAAGCATGATAAAAACCACCATGTGACATATCTGATGTCATTTGGAATGGCTGATGGTGTTCATTCTCTCTGATTTTGGTTTGCCTTAAAGACTCACGCTGTGGTTTTCTAACAGCTGAATTCAGGCCCAAGTGGTAAAAGGCAGCTGGAATCATTAACTTCTTCAGCCTTCCTACAGCAATTCCCATTCATAATTCAGAGCCCTCAGCACAGGACTGTAAGGGGATTTATCATGTTGTTATCTTCAGTGAGTGTTACTTTGAAGGTAGTGGCTGGAAGGACTTTTACTGAATGACAAATCTGTGAACTTGACGTGCCCAAACCTTGTTCAAGCTCTTTCAGCTTTTTAGAATAATCTTCATTCAGCTCCTAAATCCTGGCAGAAATATTATTAAAACAGGTATTTGAAAAACACAAAAGGCTGAAAGGCTGCACCAGATAGTATAGTCAGGGACTGCATCTGTGAGGCACAGCCCCAGGCATGGCATCATGGCTACCAATGAATCCAGACTGCACATTTTGTTAGAATGTGTTAAATTATGCTATCCAGTAAATCATAGTAATTAACCAATTGACTGTGCAGTACTGTTTCTAGCCATGCACTAACAGATAAACCAAGTATGTTCTGCCCAGGTGGACTGACAGACACCATCCTCTATAATACAAAGTATGCACAGAAAGAAAATTACCTTAAAATTGAAATATACAAAATGTACAAGTTTTTTGTTTTGTTTTTTTCTTTTGCTGTTTTTGCAGAACATGCTAAATTCAGCTTTTACAATTGATGAAGTCTCCAGATGACAGAAAAAAAAGGTGTTGTATGCCACTCACTGAATGGAGGCAGTCCAACTGAATGTATTGAAAATTCCACTGATGAGTAACTTCTGAATAGACCAGTGACCATAGGATATAGGATGCTATTCCACAGCAGGTGGGTGGTGAAGTCTAGTAAACTACAGTCTTCTAGGAATGAAGGGATAGCTAATAGAAACAGAAGGCAATATAGATAAATCAGAAGCACTGTAACCTCAGTAACCTCATGGCTCCATTCATCTAAATGCAGCAAAATTCAACCTTTTTGCTCCTGACACTATCACAAAAATGTTAACTGGATCCCAGTGGTTAATTGTGAAGTTTTTACATGAATTCATATATTCAAATTCAGGGAGGCTCTGTAAGCCAAGATTCTAGTTATTTGGGGCATCCTAAACATTGACGCATGCCTCTCAAAAGAAAATCAGGAAGGATGCATTGTTTTCAAAGTTCTGTGATGAAATTTTGAAACACTTCTTCATGTACAGTAAAATTACTGACTTTATTCATTTTCCCAAAACATAAAGATCACTTGGCTTGCTGGATCTCCCTCATCATCACCCAGCTGTGCAGCCTACTCTAATACTGAGGCAATAAACACAGAAACATTTAGGTTGGAAAGGACCTCTAAGATCATTGAGTCCAACTGTTAACCCAGCAATGCAAAGTGCATCACTAAGCCATGTCCCCAAGTTCCACATCCTCACAGCTTTTAGATACCTCTGAGGATGGTGACTCAACCACTTCCCTGTTCCAAGTCTTGACAACCCTTTCGGTGAAGAAATTTTTCCTCATACCCAATCTAAAACTTCCATGGTGCAACTTGAGGCCATTTCCTCTTGTCCTACTGGTTGCCTGGGAGAAACGGCCAACCCCCACCTTGCTACGCCCTCCTTTCAGGTGGTTGCAGGTAGTGATAAGGTCTCCTCTGAGTCTCCTTTTCTCCAGGAGAAACAATCCCTGATCCCTCAGCTGCTCCTCAGAGGACTTGTGATCTCGTCCTTGCACCAGTTTCATTGCCATTCTCCAGACTTGCTCCGGCATCTCAATGTCTTCCTTGGAGACAGTGGCTTAGAAGTGGGCACAGGACTTGAGGTGCAGCCTGACCAGTGCAAAGTCCAGGGGGAAATCACTGCCTTATTCCCACTAGTCACAGTATTTCTCATACAGGCTAGGATGCTGTTTGCCTTGATAACTTTAAATTTATTTTTCTTCACATATAAGTGATGAATAACATCTTACGCATGTTTTATCTTTTACTTGCTCCTCCTTGGTAATTATTTGAGAGTGGTTTCTCTCCATTCTTCCTGGCTTAGGCTGGCTGATTCTCCTCTTTTTATGTTGTTTCCATCGTGTTTGACAGGACAGGGCTTTTTGTTCCCTGATGATCTTATTTTGAAATAGATACCTAAGTTAAAACTAAATGTTTCTAATCAGATGGACACAATGTGAAATGGAGGAGATGTGTCTTCCTTGTACCTTACAGATTACAATCAATTGGCTTTGTTGCTCAGTGTTTATGAATCAAAGCTTTCATAGTTTGACACAAACAGTACTTGTACTAGCTGAACACACTTATATGAAAATTCCTGTCAGAATCTAAAAATTGTGCCAAGTGTGACCCAAAAAATAACTTACTCTCCATTGGCAGGAATGCAATTTAATAATGTTTATTACATTTTTGAAAAGATCCTGTATAATCTGACAAAATGTATTATCGAAAATTGGTAAAATATCACTTTATCTTACTCTGACAAACACATTAAGTGAAATTTAATTATTAAAATTTTAATGCAATTGTTATTAATAACATAATAAGGTAATTTAATGTTAGCCTTAAACTTTAGGTATCTCATCATCCATTTTGCACTCAAACTAATATGTCATTAGCTTGTGAATTAAAAGGATATTTTGATGTTAGTTGCTCCTTACTTTTATGATAAAACAACATTCCAGTATGGCTCAAAACCATAAAGGTAAATCTTACAAGAATGATTATATATGACTTCAGATAATTAATGTCATTATGTGATAATGTGAAGTATGGCTGTCATATCATGCATACATCTACATGTATTTGAGTTAATGAGGACTGCTGTATGGAAAGGTGCTTTCCTTGTTCCAGCTCTTTAACCTTTATCTGAGTTTATTTAAATCACTGAAAGAGAACAAAGCAAAACAAACCAAAAGTGGATGGTTTTCTATGGAGCTGGTAAATTGAATGGACTCAAGAGATGGATCTGGTGAATGGCAGTGTTGGCATAAGTGTGGGGCAGAGCCTGAGGTCTGACAATGTGGGTACAGGGAGAAGGAAATGATAATGGTAGACTGGGAATGAGATCTCACCCTTTTAGTGGCAGTGAGATGCTGGATGGGCTCAGCTAGCCATTGAACTATACCCAAAATATGGTTGAAGTGTCAACCAGGTGTAAAAGCCAGTTTCACTTCACGGTAAATTAATGGGTTCTTAATTTAGTTAAGTACTGTGGTAGTCATTAGTCCAGGGAGAAGAGAGTTAACCACAGAATAAAAATAAATCCTCTGCTCTTGAAATTTTCATGGATTCTTTTTTTGTCTCTCTTTTTTCCCTCCTTTTTCTTCCTGCCTTACCACAGCTCATCCATTCTACTATGTCTGCAGTCTGCACGGTGCCTGACAGAGACAGACCATGAAAATGCTGTAATCAGCTAGCAGAACCACAAGGCTGGACTACAGTCACTAACAGATACAAGCTTGGAATTTATATTTAGCTTTAGTGCTAGTGCAGTTTGCAATTTAGGATGGGCGTACCTGATTCATCTTTAAATTAGCTAATCTTCTTAAGTGCAAACTTCTAGCCTCTCCAACACTGTGATTGGCACAAAGTAATTTACTTTTTGCCATCATGGCGAGACTGTTTCCACTGCGCCAGCACTGTATGTGTGTGTAGATTACTTTGTAGACACATCCACCACCTACTTATGAATCCTACTTTTCTTCTGTGAATACAGCATTACTTGCTGACTGTTATGCATGGCTAGCAAAATGTGAACTTTCTAGAGAGAAACTGAGGGTGTAACAGCAAAGAATTCATTGCATAGCAAGAATGTGACACCTAGTGGATACACAACACTGAGGAAATGTGACAGTCTCATCAAGCAATATTGCCATAAGATGACCCTGTCCAACAGAAAAATTAATTTGATGGCAGAAAAGAGATTGATTTTGAATGACTATTTGCATGGGCCAAAGGTATTGGATAATGTCAAGTTCCCACTGAAAACTCATAAATGTAGGAGGTGTCAGAGATAGTTTTAAAAGAATTGTTTGTAAACTACTAGGAGACTGAAGATGTCAGGCCAAGGAGGCCAGGGGCCCAGGGCCCATGAAGACATTGTGGATACTCGTGAGATGCATCATAAGTGAAGACATACAACAAGCAAACCACAAGAACAAGGTCAAAATCCCCCTTTTTGTTAAACCCACCTCTCTGTTACTGCCATGCTACTTCTTCAGGAAGTGAGAGTTTTCACAGCAGGTGATGCTCGGAGATGAATAACTATATGGTGAGGCCACTGGAAGCTGGAGAAGACTGAATCACAGTTTAAGAAGCCTGACATTCTGCCCAAACTATCTGATACAGATGGTGTCTGTTTTCTACTCTCCACTGCAGTCTCTAGTACCTAAATTTCAAGTGTTCACATATCCCCATTCTCCATGGTGCCCTAGACCCTCACTGCTTCATTGGCTATGAATACTAGAAAAATTCATCACCAAAAGCTAGTATTTTATATTCGCTACCAAACAAAAATCAAAATTTCATTACAAAATTTACATACAAGTATCTCTATTTATTTCAAAATATGCTGAAATCTTCTCCAAGCCCTGCAGGGGAGCATGCTTTGCTGGCCACATCCTTTCCGTGCCACCAAGCTCTCCAGTCACACTTCTCACTTCCTAGTTACAAATGGATGCTTGGAACTATATTCTCTACAAAAATCTTGGTATCAAAATGCAAAAATGATCTCTTTTTCTTTACAACACAATGTTTGGAAAAGTAACTGACCCGGCTGAAGTGCAGGATGCTTATAACTCAAGCTCCAGGAGGAGTCTTGGGCCATGTGCAGAGGACATGAGCCAGCAGTGTGCCCAGGTGGTGAGGAAGGCCAATGGCATCCTGACATCTATCAGGAATAGTGTGGCCAGCAGGACTGGGGAACTGACTGTACCCCTGTACTTAACATAGGTGAGGCCACACCTCGAGTGCTGTGTCCAGTTCTGGACCCCTCAATTCAGGAAAGGCATTGAGGTGCTGGAGTGAGTCCAGGGAAGGGCAATGGAGTTGGCGAAGGATCCGGAACACAAGACCTATGAGGAGTAGCTGAAGGAGCTGGGATTGTTTAGCCTGGACACGAAAAGGCTCAGGGGTGACCTTATCACTCTCTACAACCACCTGAAAGGAGGGTGCAGCCAGGTGAGGGTTGTTTTTTTGTCCCAGGAAACCAGTGCAGGACAAGAAGAATGTAGTCTCAAGCTGTGCCATGGGAGGTTTAGGTTGGACATCAGGAGGAATTTCTTCACAGAAAGGATGACTAAATATTGGAATGGACTGTCCAAGGAGGTGGCAGAGTCACCGTCCTCAGAGGTGTTTAAGGAAAGACTGGATGTGGCACTCGGTGCCATGGTTGGGTTGACACAGTGCTGTTGAGTCATAGGTTGGACGCGATGGTCTTAGAAGTCTTTTCCAACCTAATTGATTCTGTGATTCTGGGACAGGAGGCAGCAGAGGCAGCAAAAGGTGGAAATAAACAAGAGGATGAAGTGAGAGCTGGCGGTCCGTACGAGCGTTGCTGAAACACTGACACTGGAGCATTTTTAAAACACTGACATTGGAGCATTTTGAAAGGCCGCAGAAGGGGCGGGCGGGCAGGCACGGGCCGGGCCGGGCCCGGTTGGGCCGGGCCGGGAAAGGCCACGGCGAGAGGCGTGGCCAGCGGCAGCGGCGGGCGGTGTCACGCTGGGCCGGCCCGGCGCCCGTCCTGGCAGCACTCGGTGCCCGCGGCCGCCGCCCGTCTCCGCCCTGCCCTGCCCTGCGGATGTGGAGCCGGCATCGCCGGTGAGTGGGGAGTGGGCGGCCGGCGCTCAGCGGGAAGGGGCTCTCGCTGCCTGCGCCGCCGCCAGGGGAGGANCTCTCCTCCCCGGTATTTGAGTTCCTAAAAAAGGAGAGCGAGGCGCAGCCTGGCAGTGGGAAGGAGCCGTGATGGGCCGCCTTAGAGCGGACACAGCCCGGACGTGGCGGCTCCCGGGGCCGCCGAGCGGGCGGAGGCCGGGCGGTGAGCCCGGCTCTGACCCGCTCTGCACCGACACGCCCTGGAAAAGGGCTGCGGCTCCCTCTGCCCTGAGCTGGCGAGGTGGTCCTTGGTCATGTGTTGGAGTCGATGGTCCCAGAGGTCTTTTCCAGGCTAATTAATTGTGACTGCCACTCAGCCACTCCGTGAGAGAGGGAGCTCCGGGGTTTGGGGGCTTTTTTGGATTGTTCCCCCGTGCTTCTGGGTCTGTCACTAGTTGCACAGTGTGTAGGATGCAGGAAGAGGCCAAATAACCTCCCAAATTATCTCCCATAGGGTCTGTGCTGGGCGTTGGACAACCTGTTAGGAAAATACATTAGGAAATTGCATAGGCACGATTTGGAAGAGTATTTCAGCTCTGTTGTAGTTTTCAGTAGTAATAAGCCTGCAAATAACAAACTGAAAGAGAGTAGTTTTGGGTTAGATGTTAGGAAGAAATTCTTTACTGTGAGGGTAGTGAGGCACTGGAAGAGGTTGCCCAGAGAAGCTGTGGATGCCCCATCTCTGGCAGATTTTAAGGCTAGGTTGGATGTGACTCTGAGCAACCTGGTCTAGTGGAAGGTATTCCTACCCTTGGCAGGGGAATTGGAACTAGGTGATCTTTAAAATACCTGCAAACCAAACCATTCTTTGCTTCTGTGATTATTCTGTGATTCTTACACAGTCACCATGCCAAGGACAATGATTCTGAATAAGTGATAGGAGCCAAGTTCACTGAGTAGCACACTGTTTATTTAAGAGGCTGTTTTCAAGAGATAACTGTTCTGCAAAGCAATATTCTTAACCAGTAGGTAATATTTAATAATTATCTAGTGCTTTTCATTCTTTGAATTCTTTAGAAATGGCAACATACACAATGTGTCAGGCTAATTTTAGCAAATACACAACGTGTCAGTAATTTTAGCAAACCCCTGCAAACCCCTGCAAAAAACAACCTATGGATAGTGATGCATTAAAGTGCAGTGACTTGTCAAGACAGTGTAGTTAGTCACTGACAAGCTCAGTTACAGTGCCTCATCCTTGATTATGTTTTTCTCTGGTTCATTCTGTTTGTGCAGATAAGCATCTGAATTTTTAAAAAATATTTTGTTAATCCAGTGCGCTTTTTAAAGACATGAATACTTGTGTTCAGAGCTGTAAATCTGTATGTTGCAGAATTGAGTGTGTGTGAAAAGGTAAGTGAAACTAACCAAAAAACCCGTTGAAATTTGGCTTGAAAGCTTTTTCTGCAACTTGAAATTGACAAGTTGAATAGACTTGTTTATTATTATATACATATGTTTATAGTATGACTGTGTTTTGTAGGGTAATTTATGTGAAATACTGGAGACTGATTTGGCCTTGAATCACAGAAGTATAATGGTCATAAAAGCTGAACTGCATCCTTAGAGCAACTTCCTCAGAAATTAAGTATTTTAACAAGCGTGGGGAAACTGCTTAAGGGCACTGGGTAAATTCCCTTCTTCAGTCAAGTTAATATAAAAAAAACCAAAAAACAAACAACCAAAATCACCAAACCTTCCACTCACTCCTAAATTTAGTAAATTAAATCTATCATAGGTTTTTTGTTTGGGTTTTTCCTTTTTTTTAATGGAATAGGTTAGTTACTAGATTTGTTGGTTTTTTATCAACATCTCTAACTTGCTTTATGAAGTGTGATACAATGATCTCTCTAGAATAATTCATACAAAATTTATTAACAAGATAAAAGAGAAGTGCCTGGGGTTGTTCAGCCTGAAGAAAAGAAGCCTCAGAGGAGACCTTATCACGCTCTACAACTACCTGAAAAGAGATTGTTGCAAGGTGGGGGTCTGCCAAGTAACAAGTGATAAGACGAGAGAAAATGGCTTCAAGTTGTGCCATTAAAATTCTGTGAAAAATTTCATCATGGAAAGAGTTGCCAGGCATTGAAACAGGGTGTCCGGGGAAATGGTTGAGTCACCATCCCTGAAGGTATTTAAAAGCTCTGTAGATGTGACTCTTAGGAACATTGTTTAGTGGTGGACTTGGAAGTTCTGCATTGATGGTTGGACTCAGTCTTGAAGGCCTTTTCCAGCCTAAATGGATCTGTGAGTCTCTAAAGGCCTGCTTAGATAATTTGGTTTATTTACACATAAAGTGGTGCCATCAGTGCTTTGCAGCTGGACTTTGCCATAGAACACTTGGAATATAGGTTCCAAAAAGTCATTGGAAGTGCTTTGAGTTTAATTTTCCTGTCAGTATGACAGGTGTCTTACCTACCCAAGAGATGGTATGAGTTTCCTTGGTATGGTTAAAGCTTCACAAGATTAACTGAGAAGGTTCTTCCTTATAATGTTTACATACTCATACCACGATAAGCTTATTGATTTTTAAATACCTGTTTGACTGAGTTTCTGTTAATGTTTTCATTTACTGACAAATACACTGTCGGAAGTTGCAGTCTGTTGTTTTTGATAGTTTCACTTTATTGGCTTGTTTTAATTTATTTGCTTTCCTCTCAGTACTACTTTGCTATACATAGCAACAGCAGTTTTCCTACTTAGAGAGTAGGACTGAAATGCCATGGGAGATCAGTAGCATCTTGACAAATGCAGAGGTTACTCAAGCTGGTGGCAGTAAGTGCATAAAAGTGCACACCTATGCCTTTGATAAGCACAGACTTGTCTAACTCACTACAGTAAAGTTTTGTGGGTTTTAGATTTGCACCACATATTTTTTAGCACTTGCATTTTGTTTTGGTTTTGTACTTAGCAAGCTCTCATGAGATGGCAGGAAAAACGAAAGAGATGGTGGAAAGCTGGTCTTTCTTGGATACTGTTGAGTCTAACTTCAGGCCCCTGGTCGCAATTGAACTTGCAAAAGGCACCAAAGAAGAAACTATAGAATGGTTCACTAAACGGATTGTGGACAAAAAGGCAAATGGAGGTGAGTACAGTATGATCTTCTGTAGCACTTTGAAATCAAATTGGCTGTCATCGTAATATGAAGACATACAGAAAATTGGTTTTCAGGGAATTTGTGGTATAGTGATTGTTTTCCAATCTCATTTTATTTTGCATGTTTTGAACACACTTAACCATGTTATTAATGAAAACACTGGCTTAATATCAAATGCCAATTGAGCTCTAGAATTCTTTCATTTTTTGCACTGAAGCCCTGATAACCTATGTTTCAATGTAGTTTGGATGTCACTTCTTACAGCAGTTATGTAGACATGTTTCTCCTGTTGCTTACAGAAACATAGTAAGCCTTGCCTAAATGAAGATGCTTCACATCCTGTCCATAAGCCTTCGTGCCATGTTGTAGAACAAAATTAAGTTAGCAGAAAGCAATTTAATCTTGATAACTTCATGTTGGATTTTATTTATATTTTTTGTTAGCATGTAGGGTCTTAGGTGATATTTTGTTACTCATTTTGGTATGCTTCTGGGAATTGAAGTTAGGCTAATTAATTTGTAATTCTTGGACTTGTTAAAAAACTTTTTTAAAAGAAGTAATTGTTTGTAGCTGTTGTAGCTTATAACTTCTGGTCAGTAATATTTCTGTGGCTGATGGATTTGTGGCTACAAACTTGCTTTCAGGCGTTTGTTAGGTAAGTTAGGGATGTTTCTGCTTCAAAAATACAGTCTTCTTAAAACCAATGGGATTGTTTGCAGAAGCAATTCTTGCTTTTATGGTGTGAAGCTTAGGGGAATAAATCCAAACAGTCCCCATTGTTCCAGTTCATTGTTGAGAGTGCTTCAACAGAAGCAGGGCTAAATCAGAGGGTGACCCTGCAAGGTTTTGAACAACCTATGTCAAGTGCTGTTGAAAGCTTAACTTTTTGTGCCCTTAAAAAGAGACATTTTCAGCACTCCTGTTAGCTAGGGCCAGTACATCGGATGCTAAAATGCTAGGGCTTCTATACGTAATTTTAGTGTATTTTCTTGCTTATTTTACCCCTCTTTACTTTAAAGGTGCACAACTACTGATTAAACCACTGGTTACGGAAAATGGAGTTGAAAATATTTATCTAGTTGGAGCTTCCCACTTAAGGCTGTTGCTGGGAGCCGAAACTGTAGGTTTGGTGAAGGAATGCAATGATAACTCAATGAGAACTTTTACATACAGCAGTAGAAAAACTTTTAAACATTTTGCAGGTAAGCAGTTGTAGGAATCTTTGTCATTGCAAAGTGGTGAGTAAAGGTTATAAATAATTATGCTGCTAAATCTTTTCTAGTCTTTCTATTCCTTGGAATGGTAACTATGAACAGCAAGTGGAAGACCCAAGCCATGAAAAAAATTACTTGTTTCTAACTATGGAAATTCAAGTCATATAATGAATTTTGATTTCTTTCACATGGCTTTAATTTTTTGCTTGTCTTTTCCTTCATTCTTTTCTGTGCTCCAAACAGTCTTTTACTTGTATGAAAGATTTTTTTGGAAAATAAGACAAGAAAAAGAGTTGATAAACATGATGTTATGATTATCAATCCATGTTATGAATTAATATAGCAATTTAATATCTGTGAGCCAGTTTTGAGGCTTATGATCTTAAAATTAGCTGGAAAAGTAGAAACATTTTTCTCTGTTACATGTACACATCAAATGAACAATGATTAACACTACAGACGCATTCAGTGGGATTTGGGCATGATTAGTGGAATCGTTCCTTTTCTTCTTTTATTTTGTGGGAGGTGCCAACACAGGAACATTTCCTTTTAAATGTGCTGCTTGTAAGATATTTAACGCCTCTAGAGTGGCAGAACTCATTTTGTGCTCTGCAGGTAAATATTGGAGTTCCAGCTTAATATTGCTAATACTTCTAATGTGCCTGTTTGAGTGGCGCCTTTCACCACATTTTCAATATAAAGGTTCTTGGGTCTGTCTGAAACAGTTTTTAAGTTTTGTTGTTCAGTGGCAGTTTTGCTCAACACCACTGCTGTGTAATAACTGTTGCAGTTACTTTTGTGACCTTGCTTTCCTGAAATTAGGAAGTCTTCAGAAGAGTTGTCAGTTGCAAAAGTGCCACTTCCATTTATTTCATGCCTTTACATTATTAATGCAAGTATGACACAAGTTCCACTGCTAATAGAATCTCTAGGATTAGCTGGATTTCCAGCTGCTGTAAATATATTTTTGGCTGTATCTTGTGGTATTTTTTCTTTTTAAGAACACAAATGTAGATTTGGTTTTCTCCAGGTGCAATCAGAGAAATTGTCACCTAGAAAAGAAACCTTGCAGTCTTTGTTGTCTTGGTAGTGTTTCTGGTTGCTCAGTTAAGCTATAATACTATATTGTTATTCTTTGTATTAGTGTTTTGTTGATATTTTAGCTTCTTACTTAGCGTATTTAGGGCAATCCCTATAGTTTGTTATTCCTAAGGGGGGAAAAAATAGTTTTTATCTCAAGGAAATCTGACCCTTGTTTCCATGATGATAAGTTGATGGGGTTGACATAGGTTTGTTGCTGTAATTTTTTGTAGTTGTTTGCTGCCGGGGTTGTATCCCTGTGCTGCACCATTTCATACAACCTTCCTTTTTATTTAGATGACAATCACAATTTCCTTACAATGGCAGAATGTCAGTACATCATCAAACATGAACTTGAAAATTTGAGAGCCAAAGATGAAAGAATGATCCCTGGATATCCTCAGGCAAAACTGTACCCAGGAAAATCAATTGGTGAGTAATGTAGTTTGTTGCCTCTAACTCACTGAGTTGATGTAGGATAGTGTTCATGGTGAAAAAAAATTTATTTTCCTGTAATGAAGAGAAGTTCTTCAGACATTCATTTTAACTGAATTTGTTTTTTCACTGCTTCAGTAATAGGACAAAAGGCAATGGACACACAGTACAAGAGAAATTCTGAATAGGTATCAAGACAATATTTCTCTCAACAGGGTAATGAAACATTTGATCAGGGATTTAAAGAGATTGTTGGTAACTGTCCTGGGAGACTTGTAAATCCTCGCTAAACAAGGCCCTGAGCAGCCTAATTTAAGCCACACCTGCCTTGAGCAGGAAGGTGGACCAAGATTTACTTCCAGAGGGCTGTCCATCCTGGGTGTTCTGTGAGGCTGAGGCTCTGGCCTTATGTTCTCTTCAGCTGGGTAGCTTTTGCACATGTTGATGTAATCCATTATTTTTAATTAGTACCAAAAGTATTTATTATTTAAGTTGCATGATTACATACTTGGATTCTGTGTATAAAAATACTGGAGTGGGTACCAGTGCTTCAGAGTTAAAGATTTCATAATAGGAAGAAAGTTTTATTTAATTTATTTGGTTTCATTGATCTTCCTCTTTGCTTCAATAGCTTTTCCTTTTTATGGGAGAAAGAAGCAATGAGAGCTGGTGCTATTTTTATGGTAGCTGAAAGTAGTTTGTTGGCAGAGATGTTACAAATTCTTAGGAGAATGTATCTTAATAATTGTATGTCCTTTTAACAACAGTGTCTTTGTTCTTTAGTGTTGATCATCAGAAAAGGAAATCTGTGCTCAAAAAACATAAATAAATGTAGATGTCAAATGAGTTTACATTGGTAATTTTTTTATGTAGCCAAGGTATTTTTCTAGTTATGTCAAGCAGACAATGATGGGAAATAGTAAGATACTGTCACACTTGTAGCGCCTCTCTGTTTTTTAATTTGTTTTCTTTTTTCTATGGTTGTAACTTCAGAGCAGTTTATTAATTGTTTATGCACACATGTAGTATTGCTTTCCATAACAAAGCTAAATACTAATTGTGGAATATGTAGTTTGTATGTAATGAAGATGTGATGTAATTTATGAATTAATGTAAACTGATAATTCAAAGGTTTTTTTGTATCATTCCCATAATTAATACAATGATGGCTTTGCGGCTATCCCTACAAAGCAACATGTGGCATTTCAGTCCTGACCTGTAGCACTTTTTGCTATTGAAGCTGCATCTGGTTGCATTACAAAGCTGTGGAGTAGTTACTGTATGTAAAAAGGTTGCTCTTTGTCTTCCATTGGACAGCACAGTATTTGCAGGAAGAGGTATAACTGCTCTCTATAATTTTTTAATCAGGATTTGAATGCTAGATCTATTTCAAAGGAATTTTAGGCTTGCTAAATACACAACATAACCTGTTTGCTTATGTCAACCTCACTGTCTGTTGAAGGAGTGCTAGGTATCTATTTTTTCTTTTCTCTTCTAGTGAGAAGATTGTTGACCAGTGGTATTCTTGTTCAAATTTTCCCTCTGCATGATAGAGAAGAGTTGAAAAAGCTTTGTCACAGCTGGTATGGCCGAGTCAAAGTTGGTTATCAACCTTTAGGTATGTGAACAGCCTTTGCATTGTGGTTGTGCAGTGGAGTTGTGAAATTAGACAAATTTTCCCTCTTTTAGTGTTTCCTGTGTGACCTACTGAAATGATTCTAGACTTGTAAAATTGGTGGTTCCAGAGTCTGCAGTCTGTGAGTTTCCATATAAAAGAATTCTGCACACCACAAATTCTCCCCACCCATCAGTAAAGCAGGAAAGGTCTGAGCCAAGACCATTTTTTCAAATTGACTTTTGAAAAGCTCCCATGTGTCTGGAACTCCTGAAGCTTTTTTTGTGTTGTGGGTGTGTCAAAAGTGTATTTACAACTGTTTGTTTTAAATTCAGTGTCTGAATGAAAACTATATGTTGTTGCATTCCAGCATCACTTGAGTATATTTTAGACACTGAATAATCTTAAAATGAATATAATTTTTAGTCTGGCAATGCGAAAAGTTCAGTTCTAAACTCTAAACCTGGAAACTTTATTTAAAAATAAGAAAATAAGCATTTGGGAGCTTGCCTGATTGTAAATCTCTGGGTCTTGCAGTTGTTTGAGGTTCTTTCCTGAGCTGCAGGAAGTTAAAGATCTGGCTCGATAATGCCTGCCTCCAGAGTATTGTGTTAGGAGCCTTATTGTGTGCTGGTCTTCTGTTTCTGTGAGAAAGGGGATTTTTTTTTGGACTGACACTGAATCCATACAAAATTTTGAAGTAAATCCCAGGATCCTGTCAAGTATGTACTAATTTAGGGATGTGTGAAATGATGCTAATGACCTACACTTGAATGTATTTGTTAATGAATTTTTGATTGACAGGGATGTTGGAGTGTTGATCCTTCTGTCTGTTTACCTTTCCTTCTTGCTTTCAGAGACTTTTATCTGGTTGACAGTTGTGAACTTCTGCTGTAGTGTTTTGTAAGCCATAAGAATATTCTGGTATTGCATGTGAGGTTTTTTTGTGGTAGTTTATTACAGAGGTAATGTGCTGGGTAGTGTATTTGCAGTGTCAATTCAGAGGTCATGCTTCTATGGCTCTTTCTTTAACCTAGTAAATACAAAACAGTGGCATACAAGCAATCTGGTCGTCCAAGCAGGCAAAGAAAAGAGATTTCAGCATTCTAAACTGTTTGACAGGCATTTCTATATCTAATCACTTCTAGATTATATGAATAACAATCCTATATTTTTTAATAATACGATAAGTGATACGTCTTTTTGTAGGTAATACATCTGTCATGAAATATACCCATTGCTAGTGCACTTTTTAAGTCTCTGAGCAGACAAACTTAGTGAGTACAGCGAGTCTATATTTCATGTATCAGTTGTCTGCTGAATAGAGTATCTCAACATGAGTACTCTATCTCATGTGTTTAAGATTTTGATACACCTGTCCATCTAATCCTTTGGCTCCTTGAAGGTTGTCAAAGCACAACTTGTCTCAACAAAGCCCTTTTTGACTCTGAGCAAGATAAAATGAATTTGCTTCCCGGGAGTACATATGCCAGTGGGAATTTTCAGAAGCTGGGTGTCACTTGCTGCGAAAGTTCGGTTTTTATGACATCGAATATTCTGTTTTCAAGAATGATAGTGTTTTCTCTTTGGTTGGGTTTTTCTTTTTTTTTTTCCCTTCTCTGGATATTTGTTTGACTTCCTTGACATCTGAATGGTATGTTTATGTGGGTATATATGTAACATTAAAAATAATTAAGATGGCCATCATTTTGTAATAAGGGTGAAGGAAGAAAGAAAAAGCAATGATATTCACTGTGTTATTTAGAAAAAAAATTCTGCCCAATGAAAAGTTGTGAGGTCAAGGTTGATATTGTACTGACATCTCTGTTAAGTTTAGTCTTAGTTGATTCATTTCTTTCTGCAGATGACATACGCTGCTACTTTGGCGAAACCATTGCTCTCTACTTTGGCTTCTTAGAATACTTCACATTTGCTTTGATTCCAATGGCTGTCATTGGGATTCCTTATTACATGTTTGCGTGGGAAGACTACGACAAATATGTGATGTTTGCCACGTTCAATCTGCTGTGGTCCACTGTGATACTGGAGGTGTGGAAGCGGATCTGCGCCATCCTGACGTACCGCTGGGGCACGCTGCTGATGAAACGACAGTTTGAGGAACCAAGACCAGGCTTCCACGGTGTGCTGGGGATCAATCCTGTCACTGGGAGGGAGGAGCCCGTATACTCAAGTATTAAGAGACAGTTACGGATTTACCTGGTGTCCTTACCATTTGTGTGCCTTTGCCTCTACTTCTCACTGTACGTGATGATGATTTACTTTGACTTGGAGCAGTGGGCTCTGGATTATCACAAAGAGAATGAGTCTAACTTCAGCAGCCTGATGCTGTATGTGCCCAGTATCATCTATGCTGTTGTGATTGAAATTATGAACCGTATCTATCGGTATGCTGCTGAATTCTTAACATCATGGGGTAAGAAAGTTGTTCATTCTTCTTCCTTCGAGTTAGAATCCCACATACTTAGAATTTGGTTCTTTGTGGAATATATTACTGTGAGCTCTTGTTCAACAGAATGCTAAAGAGATTTCCCAAAGTAGGTTCTTGCTGTGGGGTAAAAGAGATGGCCATTTTAACTTCTTGTATTTTGAGTGTTCTGAGACTGCAGTTTCATATTTGGTTTAATTTGGTCTTAGTCTGACATGCCATCAGAAGGGGTGATCCTGCCTTGCTCCTCAGCCTCTCTCTGCCTTTGGTGCAGAAGTTCCCCCTCCCTGATTTAGCTCTTTGTCTGGCTGTGTCAGCCATAGTGCTGGCAAAAGGGGTGAGGGGAGAGCATGAGGATAAGAGCTCAGAGGAGCATGAATGGCAGGAAGGATTGTCCTGGCAAGTTGCACCCACAACCTGGGTTTGCTTACTATGCTTTAGTCTACTGTACATCAGTGCAGAGGGCAGAGGCACTGAGATAATAGAACCAAATCTAAGCCCACTCTAAACGTGAGATTTATGTATGCTACATATATAATAAAGACTGGGAATCCACATCCCAATCAAAATGTGTCTCTTTGGGCACTCTCAGAAGAGGAGGAATCTTATAGTAGATTACCTTTTCTTTTCCCCATGTGTGTGATTTATTTAATAGATTGAGCCTTGTGTTTTGCAACCTAACATGAGGACAGAGAAATGCTGGTATTTATTTTGAATTTTAGCACTTCTACAGACATGTGAAGTCACTTTCAGACAAAGTTAGTAGGTTAGGCTAATGGAAAATTAACTGCTTCATGTAGCTCCATATGGCATTGATTTGCAGTACAGAATCCAGATTACTAAAGCTGGAGATCCAGAAAATTAACAGAAGAAAGATAAAGCAAAAGGGAAATTGATGCAGAAGACCGAATAAAAACAGGTGTTGAAGTGGGGCTTGGTTATGCTTGCCAAAATGATTTGCTCAGCAAATTCAACCTGATATCCATGATAGTAAAAGCAAGCAATTTCTTTGTTTTTGACTGTTCAAGGTTTTTATTTAAATAATGATTTTTAAATTCGTATCTAGGGCTCAGTTGGCTGTTTCGTTTTATTGTTTTTGCTGTACTGCAAAAAAAGGCATTTTTATGAAATTCCCAGTTACGTTGATCTGATAGACTAAAATGTCTTTAACAGGCAACTCAAGGATTTTTTTTTTATCCAGACTTTTTTGGGTTTAAGCTAATGTTTCATTTTCAGCAGAGGCGGTATTTATGTAGCCTGCTACGCCGATAGCTTGTGTCTTTTCTGTGCTATCCAGTAAATTTCTGCTGCCATGCTCTGAAAAATCTGAAAAGCTTATCTGGCTGTCCTGTCTTCTCTCCCACCTGGCATATTTTCAGATAGTATCTGGCTTCAACAGCTAAAGTGCTAAAGCATGGGAAACAATTTGTGGTATTTTAAGCACCCTCCTGCCCCTGTGAAAGCTGATTGTGTAGTGAAAGCTAAAAGTAAAAATTGCAGTCACTTGAGTGCATTTTCACGTGTCAGGCCTAACTTGATGCTCTTGCCAGAGTAGAGCTCTGCCGTTTTGTCCTGAGCAAGGTCTGTAGGTGATGGTGTCTCCTTTCAGCCTTGTTGACACCACACATTCTAGTGTGCTGCCTTCCCAGTTACTGCTCACCCCGGGCTTTAAAGGTACAATCTAACAAAATAGCAGAAAGAAACTGAAAATATCTCATCCTCTTCCCTTTTTTCCCCTCCAGTAAATCAGCCTTCCTGAAACATCAGGTTCTGACAGTTTATCTTCAATTAACTGAAAATCTCAATTTAGAATGAGTAATGCATCTGTTGAACTTCACATACTCAAGTCTTGCTTTAGAGTGTACGGTCTTAACTAAATTCCTTAGAGAGAGATGGGAATATTTCTGTGGGCATTTACTGGTTTTGAATCAACTTTGATATTTTTACTTTTTATTATATATTCCCATTAGTTTTCAGCCAAAGAGCAATCAATAACTGGACACATTTTGTTAAGTCTTAAGAGTGATGGATGTTTTTTCTTGTATAAAATAGCTGTTCAGGGTAAGAAATAGATAAAAGAAGAAACTTCTGTGGTAGAAAAAATACTGGAGTTGTAGTCAAAAAAATGTGTGATAATACTGTGGATTAGATTACCTTCATAGATTAAGAGTAGTATTGGTACAGTATAAATTCTTTCTACCATGAAGTATTGGAATAATACTAACTATTAGATAAGTAATTTTCATGTGGAGTAGAAGTGTCTGTTCACTCTTTGGATAGCAATGTGTAGTACATGATAGGAGCTTCTGCTGTTTACTAATTAATAATTTCTTGGTATTTTAGAAAATCACAGGCTGGAATCTTCCTATCAGAATCATTTAATCCTGAAGGTTTTAGTGGTAAGTATGTCATATAAGCAGCTTTTAAGATTATTTAAAAAGACAGCTTGTGCTGTATTTTATTAGTGCTTTCCTAGCATTATCACGATGACCTACAGTTTTGCTCAAGGCCAAATAGTAGCACAAATATCAGAGTAAACAAGATTTCTGTTATGGTTGTAGTAACTGCTAGACTATTTTAGATGCCTCTTTTATAGTGGAGAGTTGGCTTTTTATTTGCACTGAATTGTTCATTCATTAGGATGCTGTGTATATGAGTTTCTGTTAATTGGTGTGGTCCTGTCTTCAACTGAGAGCTATTTTTTTGCATGATTTTATGGTAAACTCTATCTTGAAAAGTTCATGCATTAACTTCCACCTATATTAACATTCAGATAACCTGTCAGAGGAACCTGAAAATTCCTGTCAGTCTACTCCTATGTAGTTCATAGCATATGTGGATCTATTTAATTTATCTAATCTGCTTGTTTCCTTTTGAAAAGATCATTTAAGTTTCTTCCTTTATTTCCTCAATTTTCTTAGAGTTCCTTCTTTATTTCCTTCACCGTGTTTTTGTATGTGTGTGTGTGTTTATTTGGTGGGGTTTTTTTTGGGTTTTTTTTTGTGTGTTAAATCTCTGGGTTACCCATCTCTTGCTGGTAACCTCTAGATCTAAAACTCTTGTAGCTGTCACTTACAGCTTTGTCTCCTCATGTAGCCTTTTTCATAAAACTTAGAAACATTCCTTTTTCCCCACAGGGTATTTATGCAAAATTATTAAAAAAATTAGGAAATGTCAAATGTAAGTTTCCCCCAGTTTTCATTTTCAGTCAGTGAATGGCTCTCTGCACTCTCAATGTTATCTATCTTGGCCAAGAGCTCCAAAACAGGAGCTGCAGCACTTACAGCAAATAGGAAACTTCAGAGTTTGATTAAGTACTGGAATTATGTCTCATTTTAGAAGTAGGGAATATTTCTCTTGGCCATAAAACCTTTTGAAGTGATTAAACATAAACCACAACTAACATATATAAACAAATGTTTTTAGAGATTGAGAGACGTATCACCCAACATGTATATTTTGACAAGGTATTTCTTTAAAAAAATGTCACTACTCTAAATAAAGATCAATATATCCCTTTCCTAATGTTATCTGGAGAAATTGCCAAAAAAAATGGAAGTTAAGTAGAAGGTGATGTGTTTTTAATGTCCATGTTTCATAATTTAGTTGTAGTTCTCTTTGTACACTTTGCTTTAGGAAAGCATTAAGCTTGTTAAGTGAAAAACTGAGTAAGACCAATATTGAAAATGTGTTTTTTCTGACCTAAGGTTTAAAAATGGTAAAGAAAATTTTGATGGGCAGTTTACATCTTCATGGAAGCCATTTAGTTAAGGCAGCTGTGTTAAGTTAGGTGATATTCTGCATCTGAACTTTTGCTCAAGTACTAAATCCAAATATTTTTATTTGCAGTTCAACTTCTTAAATTGTTTTGCATCTCTCTTCTACATTGCCTTTGTGTTGTTTGATATGAAGCTTTTGAGGCAGGTGAGTTCCAAGAACATTTTAAGACTGTTAATGAATCTAGGAAAAGAAAGGATTGATTGAAACAGACTTTAGTAGTTATTCTAAAACTTAAACTTTGCAATGTATTTCAAAATACATTTCACCTATATTTTCTTAGAAATCCAGCTTCCATGTTTCAGTTCTCCTAACATTGTTGCAGAATCATAGCAGAGTAGAGTAATTCTTTCTCTCTGTATAATGAGGAACTGTTTTCAAGTAAATTTGATTATTCTCTCACACAGATGAGAGTGGGAAATTTTCATTTCCTCTCTATTTCCTTTTATGTTAGAAGATGTTCTTCTCTGTAGTGTTCTTAATGAGAAACTCTTGAGGATAGGGTCGTGATTAAGTTTGACTACAGTGAGGATCTGAGAATAAATAAAAGCAAAAATAATTTGTAGTTGGTATTTTAAATCAGCTTTCACACTCAAATGCATGAAAATTTGGTGTAAGGAAAATATTTTTGCTCTAAACATAATGAGCAGTACAACAAGAACTTCAGCTCAAGACCTCTGTTACTTTGAAGTATTCTCTAGCAAAATACTTGACATATCTATACCAGACATCTGTGACATTTCCTCTACTTTTAGGTAAAATCAAGAAATAAAAAACATAGAAAAGAATTCAGTCTTCAGCACTGTGACTGTCATTGGCATATATTAAATATGCTTTACCCTTCATTGTACTTGGTGTACTGTTTTCAAGATACAGCAGATATGCAAAATATTTAGACTACCAACTCCTAATTAGTCCACATGTGTTCAGCACACAGCAATGGATGGGAACTAGATCATCTACACTTTTCATATGCTATTGCTAGGTTTGTTAGGCTGGCCTTTTTTCATAGTATAGTAACTTACAGTGTTACTCAAGCTCACAGAATTGCAAATGATCATAGGTTCATCACAGTTATATTATTTTTTATTTCTTTTTTTAACTCAAGAGCTTGGCCACTTTGCTGATAACTTCACAGATCCTCAACCAATTTGCTGAATCCTTGCTTCCTTACTGGCTCCAGAAGAGATACAACAGGAGGATGAAGAAACGCATGTGCTCCAAGAAAACTGATATGGAACTGTCATTAGCTGAACAGGTCAACATGGAGAAAGAAATGGGAACCTATTTGGTACGTTGTGGTACTTAAAAGAGTTAAAACTTTTCTGGGCTGTAGTTGACAGAGGCATCAGCCTAGGCAAACAAGCATATTTTTGGCTTTCTGATGTGGCAGCTTATTCTCAGCTTCATCAGCTTCGGTGGTAGCTGTTTATGCAGCTGTATGTTTTCCTGGATCAGGAGGTGGATACAGTGCAGGATCCTAGTAACACCAGAATGAAGGAGAAGGAATGAACAGCTCTGTCTGGAGCTACCTAACCCCGTGTCACTGGAAAGAAGTATTTGTGTAATATGCCCTTAATCCCCAAGGGTAACCCAAAGACTACCAGGATGAGTAGGCTGGCACAGGGAAGAGGAAAATTATTTCTATTTTGGTTTGATTTTGCAGTGGTACTAGTTTAAATGGTCAGTTAAACTAGAGCCTGAGAGAGAGCACTTACATCTGGATGAGGCCAGAAATGGAGGACAGAAGAAACCAACTCTTCAAAACAATATTCCTGCTGGATGCTCTTGCCTCTTGAAACCACAGCTTTGGTATTCACTGTCTTCTTGGTTCTGTTCTTGACCACCTCCTACCCAGTATAATTTTTAATTGTATTCAGCAGATTTCATGCAATTCATTACTTAAAATTCTAAAGGCATTTTCACAGTGAATGTCAGTGTGTATATTAAGACCTCACAGACTGGCTGACAACTTGATTAGATGCTGCAAGCACAGTCACAAGAGTCTTAAAGCTGTATGATTTTTGCTTTTACAGAGTAAGAAGTACATGCAGATAGTATACCTTTCATGTAAAAGGTAGACATTAGCAGTTTGAAATTTGATCGTAACAGCATATCAGATTCTTCCTGCATGAGGTGCCATGAAATGGGAAAAGGAGAAAGAACTATCACCATTACAATTTAAAACCTGTACAAATGTGTTCCTCTGTGGAGGTTGGAGGGAGGTAGAATTAGACAGCCTGTCTTGCAGTGCAGAACACAGCAGAAGTCCCTGCGTTAGTGTCTGAGCTGGTAATCAGCACAGTCTGATTTACTGCACCTGCACATCGGCCAGCACAGCTCCCAGGGTTGTGTGTCAGCATCAGGCCTGACCAAATAAACGCTGCCTCTTAGACCTGAGCTGACTCCTGATTCTCAGCTGTCACATACAAAGCCAATGTAGTGTCTCAGTCACATTGCCCAGTGCTTCTTGTGCAGAGCTGGATCAAATGAATATGCACCTGTTGTACTGTTGTACCCTGAGTAGTTTTTTGTGGGTACCCAAGAGGTCAGTTGTAGAGAGTTAGGACTTTGCCTTGGATGTGTCCACTGCTAGCCTCAGTTTCAGTTCTAAATACTATGTACTCAAAGCCTTAATTTTATATTGTCTAAAGATTATTGTTTTGCTGTGCTTGTGAATAAGCTATATTAGACTGCTGATTTGTTTGCAAGCAGTGAGCTGTCAGCAGGAAAGAATATTTCTAAAATTAAAACTGTCACAAGGGGGAAGCATTTGACTGTTTAGTAACTGAGGAGTCTTGACGGAATTCTGTGTTTCAGGCTCTTTTGTTTTGATTCCTTCTTTCGCATACTCTTCAGCATTTAATTGTCTATTCTTTGTGCCTTCATTTTCACTTACTTTTCAAATGTCCAGCCCTTAACCCTGTTTAAGATGTAAAAACATCCTGTAACATTTTTTTAATTATTATTTTTCTAATTTCTGCTTCTCTCCTCTGGTTGATTTTCTCCCTTAATTTATTCTTTGTTTTTGTTTCTGTGATGCTGTAGCTGATGTTGTGGCTGCCAATGGTGCAGTTACAAATTTCTTTAACATCATCTCAGACTCCTGTTTTCCTACACAGAGTTTCATAAATCGAGTAGGAGAAAAATAAATACTTATTTACTTCATACTCTGCTATTCTAAAAGCCAATAGGTATTGGGCAAAGAAATGAGAAGTGTGAGGAAGCAGTGGGAATACAGTGCAGTTACCAGAAGGAGGAGCACAAAGGAAAGCGCTCTCTCTGCCTGCAGTGATTGTCTGAGAAAATGATAGCAGTAGCAGATGTGTGGCTGCCATTCCAGTGGATGTTCCTGCACATGTCCCTAAAGCAGACCTTAATAAAATTTAGAGATTGTACAAGATGTTTCTGAGGAAAAAATCTTAATGGTTTTGAAAGTTAGGTTGTTGTTCATGGTCTGGCCTGCAGATTGGTTTGTGAGACTGAACTATACTGTGGAACTTCAAAATGAGTTCAAGTGAGAAATGCAATTAATGAGTACCCCATGTTGATTTGTGAGCTTGCAGACTTCTACTGCCTCTCTCTGTTTCCTGGGAGAAAAAAGCACTAGGTGTTGGAGAGGGCAGTCAGTTTAACTGCTATGATGGGCAAAAAAGAGTAGATAATGCTGTGTCTGATGCAAGGAGCCAAAGTCACTTTCATGTGGTTCTTGCAGTAATTTCAGTTTCTGTCAAGACTTCATGGTTTTAGTTTTGAGAAAGAGGACAATACATGTGTCTGTGTAAATACGAGATACTTAAATCCCACTTTAACTTCTTTGTGGTGTTTCACCATCCTTTTTATGACAGATGTTTCACCATCCTTTATCTTTTCTTTAAAAGGAGTTGGTTTGGTTCTTTCATAACAAAATTGCTGCAATCATAGCAAACTGTTATTAATACTACGAAACTAATATGCAAATACATATATGGTCATCTGCATGTGAGTACTTAATCAGCATTTAAGTACCCACATTCTTGGTTTAAAGATCAGGTGATAGACCTATTGGAATGTTTTAAATAGGGTTTTTTGTTTGCACTAATTGTTCTTTTCAGATGTCAGTGCTGCCTTGTAGATTTCAATCTTCAAGTGGTCCAGTAACTCTGTCCTGCCTATTTTGAAGCAAGCAGAAGTAGCAGAAAAGAGTAGCCTAGTCTCCAGCCTGCCATTCTGGTTAGGTCTTTCATGGACAGTCTGAAATGCTAGGACTTTAATTGCCACAGTGCTCTTGGGAGAATGTTCTGCCAGTTTGAATGCATGGTGCTGTTTTCCTATTCCTCACTGTTCCTTCTGTTGCTGTTTAACTGAGATGCTCAGGAGCCCGCATAGGTTGAATGTCTTTATGTAGTTATGTAATGAGAATAGTAAGTGTGACTTGCAGAAAATGCATTAGGGAAAAGGAAAAACCTGGGCCTGCCCTTGTAAGAAATTTTTAGTGATTGAATAATTCCAAATTAATTATATTTTTAAAAAATTCTTATTGTCTATTATCAGCAGTCATTTCCAAACAACTGATTTGGGATGAGGAATCATGTTTACAACTGTAGTCCTATTTTTGTGTTTTGTTGTAGTTTTTTGTAGGTAAAAGTTGTTTTTATATTTCCCCTGTTTTTCAGGGTACTTTTGATGATTATCTGGAGTTGTTCCTGCAGTTTGGCTATGTGAGTCTTTTCTCATGTGTTTATCCACTGGCAGCTGTTTTTGCAGTGTTAAACAACATCACAGAGATATACTCTGATGCCTTAAAGATGTGCAGAGTTTACAAGCGTCCCTTTGCAGAACCCACAGCGAATATTGGTGTTTGGCAGGTAATTTTTGTGTCTTCTTTTTCTATTCGTTTGTTTAAAAGGTTTCAGCAAGAGTATGAAAGCTTTTTGTTTGTCCCATGAGCCACTTCAAAGTTCAGTAGGTACTTTGTTCTCTTCAATGCCCTGGAATGTCATCTGTCCAACTATATATCCCAGTGATATTTTTGGTGGAGTTTTTGACTACATGCCTTTCAGCTGCCTTGGAAAAGAAAGCAGATCTTTTCTTTAGTTCTTGTGTATGTATTGTACTCCTGTTGCAACTCAACAAAGCAAAGCTTCCAGATATTGCCCAGTATTCTTTATAGCCATTTTAGAAATGGTAACTTCTGATGCAAGCTCAGAAGTGTGGAGCACAGCAGGAGTTTCAAAAGAAAAGGAAGAAGTTGGATTCCTAAGGCAGCCTTGTGGCCTATGTACCTGTGGTTACTGGTACTCAAGCTGACTAATTTGAAAATAACCTGGATCTGTGAGCAGGAGCTGGAACTTTCTGCACAGCCTGAACACTGTAGTCTGTCTAAACAATTTCATGGTGATAGTACTGGGTTAAGCATTTTCTGTCCTCAGTTGTTTGTCCATGCAATCATGCTGCCACCAGCTATTTTGGGGCCTGTTGAGTGTGCTGCATCAGTGAACTGATCCTGACCAGAGTTTTCTGGAGTGACTAAATTGCACCCAGAAACTTTAGCATTCAATAATAGCAGTGCTTGATAAGGGAGTATGATAAGGTTGAGGGACATTTCTAGGGGATGATCCATATTCTAGTTTTGTTTAACAGGTTTTCTAATGTTATGTAATGGAGATAAAGGGCACAGTGAGCTAATGGATTATTCAGTTTGGAGGGGTTGTAAATGTTATTAAATGAAGCAAGTAAGAGGTGAGAAGTGAAATCCTGAAACCTCAAGTAAAACATAGAGTAAAAACATGCAAACCAAGGATTCTGAGCAGTGTTCGTTAGACACATACATAGATATTAATGAAGTGGACTTAGAAGTCTTTTAATAACAGGTCATTAAAATGTGTGAATTATAATCTGATTGCATTTTAACGTAGGATGTACTTTCTCAGTCCAGATCTATGCTGCCAACATCTTAATGGCATAGCTGCATTGACCAGTTGTGTAACCACCAGAATAATCAGGCTGTGGTCATAGGTCACAAGTATAGCTGCAGGTGTATTAATAGCATTTGTTTTTGCTAGAGTAGTTTGTTTCAATCAAGGGAGTAGGCCAAAAAATTATAACATTACTACAGTACAGTTATTTTGTTTTATGGTGTAATTTTTTAAACTAATAGCAGAAATGAATTTGCTTTGTGAATTAAAAATAATAACTAAATTTTCAAGTCATCCATTTCATATGGGAAATGAGAGCATTTGCTGAAAGATTTCTGTTAAAGGAATACTGGGATTATTTTATCAGGTGAGCTGAGTCTCTAGCTTCTGGTCAAGGAGAAAGTTATTTCTGCTAATTCATTGTGACAGTCACTACAACTCTGTGAGTCTTTTTCATTCCAGATAGGACCTTGGAATAAGTAACCATTATATTGCAAATGTAATTGTTAAGCTGTATTAATATTTTCAGACATGTTGTGGGAGCTCTGTAGGCAGGAGCTTCTTAGACTTATGCTATTGCATGTGTTTAAATGTAAATTTTTCAACAAATCTCAAGTGTTTGTGATTTTAAAAAGACATTCTTGAACCATTCTTAGGTTTTCCTCTTAACATTCAGACAGAACCTCCAAAACTAGTGTTAGAACTACTAGTTCCTCTTGGAGTTTTGCACTTTTCCCTTTATCCTGAAATAAATTTGTTTGGGAGTGCAACTGTAGATGAGTGCTGACTCTTTTACCTGTTCAGGCTACAAGCTTGTAGTCTTGTCAAGCTGATGAGGTCTGGACTGCTTGCCAAACAAGTCCTATGCCATAGAATTCAAAAGATGACAGAAAATAAGTTAAATTAATGGGTCTTCTGAGGCTTTAATGAAGAGAGAGGTGTCACGCAGAGCAATGTGGGGAATAGTAAGTTAGAAGTAATGGTAGTAACTGTAAATATATTTGTGTTTTATTTCAGTTGGCCTTTGAAACTATGAGTGTAATATCAGTTGTTACTAATTGTATACTGATTGGAATGTCTCCTGAAGTGGATGCCCTTTTCCCAGACTCAAAAATGGACCTTGTTCTGACTGTGGCGTTGGTAGAGGTAAGTCTGCCTTCAAAAAATGCATGTTGTAGCAAATAACACAAACACCAGTGAAAATGATAGCAGGAATTAGACTTCACCTCACATCTTATATTAGAAGGAAATTAGGATTTCCCTATCAAAGAAGTGTTTCAAAGTCTTTCTTTTTGATTTCTTTCTCTTCTGTGTTTTCATTTACTGTGGATGCTGTTCTTTCCCAAGCATTCCCAAGATACTGTGCATTTGTTGCTTCATGTACTTAAAGTACTTAGTAGTGCTATTTCAAGAAGCAAAATAATCACATTTTTGTGAACTGTTTATTTCTCTGCTTGGGTTGTGACCCCAGCATATCTTAAAAAGACTTCCTACATAATCTTTATGGACATATCCTGTAGGGCTTATCTGAAACAACTATGTGTCATGACTGTAAATATTTGTGATTGTAACAGCATTTGGGTTTAATCTTCTTCTAATTCCGTGTAGTACGCACATCAGTGTCATTCCTTTTCAGACATGGAGGGATGACTGTGGGTGTTTTACAGAACTGATATTGCAGGACTTTGCCTTTATAAATCTTTCCTTCTGGGCTTTCTTGTATTGCATTACCTTGACTTCTACCATTATTCCATTTTAGCTTTTAGAAACTGCATTACTTTTCTCATGGCAAAAGGTCTGGATTTTGTATGTGTAGTTACAAAAGTGCATCACTTTGCAGAGGTGCATCGTGAGCATAAATTTCTTTTTTGTTCGTTTTACAGGTATTAAGTGTTCTGCAGTGAATTATGAGCTTGCTTTGAGTTTTGTTTTCCAAGCCTTAAGGTTTGCAGAGTTAGCTGTAAATATGAATTAGGTTGACTGGTTTGCTGAAGTTTGTGTCTACAGGCAGCCTGATGGACTCTTCTGTTACGCTTATGTGGACATTTACATTAACCTCAGTGAGGTGTAGTGTTAATATAAAACTAATTCAGCAAGTCAGATGTAATGATATAGCTCATTACTGGACGACATGTCTAGAGAGGTGATACTGTGAAAACTGGATGAGTAAATGCAAGCAGTATGGATTTCTGACAGCTCAGAGATGGGGCTGGTTTTGCCTTTGCTTGCTGTGTGTTAGCCTTTTATCTGTTTAAATGTGAAGCTGGCTATTTGATCTGTAGGCAGACCTGTGTTTCTTGGTAGATCAAAGGAGAATACCAGCATTTTTCTCTGAATTTAAATTCTGTTTATATGCAGCCCTATAGGGAACAGGAATTGCAGCATAATAATTAGGTAGCTCTTGGAACTCCTTAACATCGTATCTCAAATTATTTGTAAATGCTGTGGAAAGGGAGATTGCAAAAACAAAGGGAAGAAAGTTTGGACTGAAAAGGTAAATTAGTACTGAGGGGAGGAGAGGGGAAAAATGTTGTCTTATACAAAGAAGCAACTTTGGTGAAGACTACTAACCTATAATTATCATTGTATGATGGGACTGTTTGGGGGCTAATGCTGGACAAGCCAGAGGAAATTAAAGGTATTAATTTGGTTAAAGAAAAGTCAAGTTTTCTCTAATTATTTTGCTTAATTAAAAAACAACCAAAACAACAAATCAACAAGCCATAATGCAGTGGTCAGAAAAGATCTATTAAAAAAGTTTTAATCAAAAGTATCCACTATGCCTGATGATTTTAAATATGCTGGTCT
>VWZV01007382.1:0-81336 GCA_013397155.1 Irena cyanogastra
ATATATATATATATTTATGTATACATTTGCATTATTAAGGTGAAGAAAATAATTTGCCTTCCAACATTTATTCTCTTTGTTCTGTTTCAGTTTTGTACTGTGTGTTCCCTAGTTGAGGACATTAAATTTCTATTCATGTTTTGATCTTCAGTTTTTTGTGTCCTTGCAGCTGATTCAAAACAAAGATGCTGAAGAAAGAATAAGACGATTTTTTATAGTAGTCCTCAGCCAATAATAATTAAAGTTGCAGCTGATCACATGATTTTAAAAAAAATCTTGATGTTAAAGAGAGTCTGAATGTGAGATATTTGGATTTTAATTGTAAATGTTGTCTGCTGATTTGATGGTGTTTGTTCTGATACAGACCAAGCTTTCAGTGAAGAATCACCCTCAATGGATCAGACACCATGAACGCAAAACATTCTGCTTAGAGACCTTTTTATATAAGAACTACTCTCAAACTAGTGAGAGCTGTTTCAGTCCATTCATCCCCTGAGCCTCAGAAGGGAAGAGGCGAAGGGAATTTCATGCTGCTTTGTTTCTGGCAGCAGGAGTGCAGGGGCTGTGAAGCCCATCTGCAGCAAAGAGCCCTGCCACAGGCCGTGTGGTGCTTGCACTTGTTCCACATGGCCTGAGATGTTCCACGAGGGTGGTAATAAGATGAGCTGCAAGAAGCTGAATGCTTGACCCCACACTTGTGCTGCTGTGTTTTATGCACCAGAGAGGTGCTAATTATAAGCAGAGAACCAGTAGCCTCTGAGGGCTGAAGTATCAGGTAGAGATGTTCTCAAAAAAGCTCAGGCTGAGCTTAAGCAGTCAAAGCAAGAGTTGGTCTCAAGAAGGAAAAGCTCAAGCTTTCCTTCTTGAGACCAGCTTTTGCTCTTTGACAAACATGCACTCTTATGCCATAGAAAAGAATGAGACATCTTCTTCAAAAGGAATATTTGGGGCCCTGTCAACTTATGTCTGGGCTTGCCCTGACTTTATGAACCTTCCTCTCCTACTGAATCGTAGGTGTGATTCAGTGCTGAAATTTTATGCTCACTTCACATAAATTACCATGCTTTGAGTCAAACTAATTATTATTATAGGCTCCCTTTCATAATCTTTCATTTCAGGGTAAAACTGCAACTCACCATGGTTTTAAAAGAAAACCCAAGTGCCATAATTTACGGTTAAAATTTTTGCCTGCCTCCTATTAGTGCCTCCATGTCTGTACACACTCCTCTCTTGCTAGGATCACCTCTTTCCTTTCCCCTAGGACTGAGATTTTGCCTTCCTAGTCCATGTTGACTCACTAGGATTGCCCCCACTGAGCTGACCTTGGCACAAGTGCTTGCCTTCGTGCTCTTTCAAGAGGCAATAGAGGTGAGAACCTGGACCCCCATTAGCTTTCAGAAAGCTCTGTGTCTCTCTGTGTATTACAGACAAAGAGTTAAAGGAAAAAGTATATAATAAACCCCCCAAAAATCCCCCTGTAGGCTGCAGTTATCAGGTGTCATCATCCATTAGGTATCCTGACACACACAGAAACAAATTCAGCTCGCTGCCTCCACTCCAGCCTGCCCCTCCTTGCTAACCTTCACTCACCACACACCAGGACAGGCTCTTTGTACCCTTTTCTTGATTGTTTGCCTGCTGTCCTGAACTGACCAAGCCAACACACGCAGCCTTCACCCAGAGGAAAAGCTTTCACCAGACAACTTGACCCAGAGAGTGATTTAACTACTCATTTGTCTTAACAGCCAAGAGCAAAAGACAGCAAAGAAATGCACAGAGCACTAACAGAAGCTTTTTCTAATTTTTCCACATATCATTATATTTTCTTCCTTAAGCCATGCAACTTAATGAACACCTTTTAAAAACAGTGTCTAGAGTGTTAAATCCTGTCCTGGTGAGCCAAGTTTGTCAGGACATTTTCACCACTCTTTTGCATTTATACTGAGAGCTTCAAAGTATGACTGAGAGAAAACTGGCTCTATTTCTCAAAGATGCAGGCTTTTGTTGTCATAGCCTGCTTATGTTTGTTTGACATGGGTGAGTTTTAATCTGTCTGAAGTGTGCATAACTGAAAAAAAACCTCAAATCAAAACTGCACCTACAGCTTAGGTTTCAGTGAAACTGCTCCTACAGAGTTGGTGAATTTTTAGGGTGGTTGACAAGCTTGAATAAAATTGATGCTGCTAATGAAACCTAGAGGTGTGCATATAAACTTCAGCAGCATTCCTTCTTTTCCATCCTCTCTTCTAGGTCAGTTTCTTTATTGCTAAAACTGCAAGAACATCATTCAAAAGACATTTACATTGCTGCTTTTATATCATGCACTGCAGCTGTCTCCTGAATTATCCACTTCAGAAAATACTTACAGAATAGAGGGTCAGTACTGGCCTACCAAAAATCTGATGTTCTTTTGGCACAGATGCTGGGGTGAAATGAGACCTCAGTGACTCTGGAAACTGGAGATGCAGTAAATTAAGTGAGTTTTGGTAAGTTATGTGCCACAGAAAATGGAGGAGCTAGCCTGGTCCAGGAATTTAATTTTTCTCCTTTCTTTTAAGATATCAACCAATGTGGACCTTCCAACACACACCTTCCAGAAAGCAGGTAGGGATGAGCAGCAGGGCTACATCTGACCCCAGGCATCGGCTGCTAATCTTGGGAATGCTCAGTTTTGCCATGAAGATGTGATCCATGATGTTACTTCCCATCTGATCAATTCCTTTACTGCCTTCTCCTTCCCCCTTAGTTGTGTGGGGTTTTTGTTTTTGTTTTTCCTTTTTTTTTTTTTTAATCTTTCCTATTAATGCATTCTCTTTTAATGCTGGTCTAGAAGAAGGAGAGGTGGGCCCAGCTGCTGTGTTGTTTACAAAAAGTTACAGAATTAGCACAGACACACAGACACTGAACTGTGCCTTTACTCCTCCCTCAGATGTCCTGTGTGCTGGTGGGAGCTGATGGGAACTTCTCTATTCCTGGGCTCTTATTGAAGCATAACTCTCACTGGAGTAGTGGGATTTTTATCCAAATAATGAAAATACCACGGCAGGTTCATGGTATTATATTTCACACACGGGCCTTTCAGAGGTCAGAAGATTTCAGCTACTGTAACATATGCTTTACTGGATAGAAGAGCTTGCACTCTGGGGAATGAGAGATTGACATCCAAAAAAAGAAAAAAAAAATAGCATGTCTGGGATAAAGAAAGGTTGCTTCATAGAGAGCAGACCTTTAAAAAAATGCTGTGTTAATTCTAAAAATACCCACTGGGGGCTACCACAGTAGTGCAGCTGCATGAGTGGTTCCTACAGAGACAGGCATTTATTTCACTGCAGGTTGCTCCTCACGGGGACCGTGCCATGCTCAGCTCCACAAAGGTTCTCTCTTATTTTCAGTGCCTCTTACAAGTGAGGCAGTGTTACACTGACAGGCACACGGAGCCTTCACACAGGTATTTAGTCACAAATACTGTCCTGACCCAGGTGATACCAGTCTGATAAGAGCTGGAGAGTAATTGGTGTCAGTCCAGCAAGGAGCCTGGTCATACACCAAATATTCTGTACTTCAATACAGCAATTAGTGCCTGCCACTGATAACAAACGATGCACAGCCTACACAGAACAGGATATTTACCATCATTGTCCTTTGTCAGCTTCAGGAACACTAACACTGCCATCTGTTTGGCGTGTTTTGGCCGTAAAGAAAAAGGCAGGGAGTTCTGATATAGTCCAGCACAGTGCAGCACAAAGCCAAATCTGCCTGCCAAAGCTATGTAGGGGCAAGTTACCAACCATCCACTCATTATTCTAAAGGTGCAGCAGCTGGAAATGGCTCACCCCTGTAAAACTTCATGGCCCTTTCTTCTATCAGTATGCCTAGGTCTAGTGAGTGTCTAAAGAAAAGAAAGACCTCAATAAACTGCCACTTGCTAATTCAAAAAGAAGAAGAAGAAAAAAGAAACAGATAAGGGGGGGAAAAGTGAAATTGAATGTAATGACTTCAATGCAAATCAAATATTGTCAATACCTCTGCTGAACTGCCAGGACTTTTAGGAGCCATACATCAACAATCCATTAGTAGCAGTAGATTTTGAAAAACCATTCCTTGAAGTCCCATGTGACAAGTAGTGCCTTTCATCTGTTGTCTCTGTGGGCTAATCCCTCTTGTCATTTTTAATCCTCATTCCTGCGCCTTGTAAGCTTGATCATGTTTTCTATATAGCCAGGTGTTCTGTCAAATAAAGATACTCAAAAGGTTCCTGAAGCCTGGTGAGAGCCCTTACCCTTACTTAGAGTTTCTTAAGTAACATTTAATTTCTCAAAGGAGTGACTGCAACACATTTAAGAAAAGGCAGCATTTTGGCAGCTGCCTGCTGGGCTGTGCAGAGGAGTGAGGTATTGCCATTCCTGGTAACTGGAGGGCACCAAAGAGGAAAACACCATCATATTTTAGAAAAAAAAGAACTATTTAGACTTCTTAGATGAATCATATGCCTTGCTTGAGTTTCACAGTGCTTTCAGAATTTCTGTTCTAAACCTCATTTATGCTGCTTGCAATTTTCTGATGCTATCGACTCTCTTCTACTCTCCCCCTACCCCAAGAGGATTTAAGCTTTTTATGCATTTTGAGATTAACAGAGAAAAGTCTTATTCACTCCTAGAGAAATTTAACACTTTATCCCATCCCAAAGAAGCAGTTTGGTGAGAAGGGGAATATACAAACTTTGACTTCCTTACAATTCTTATCCTTTTGGATTATAGGGCATTTCTTAATTTCTTGATCACAAAATACACCTGACCTGCATTAGTTATTAGACATGTTATGGCTTTTAAAACAGAAAGTAGGGATTAAAAGCTTATTTCTGTCATAAAGCTGCTGAAGCAATGGAGAGAACTTGTGAGCTCTTTTCTGCCACCAGCCCTGGGTGGGAGAGGCAGTGCTCCTGCAGAATGAGTGTGCAACCTGCAAGTGATGAAAATGTACACTTTTTAATTCCCATCTCTTTTTTCCAGTTGACTAAAGGAACAAAGCACGTCAAGGTGGAATGCTCAGACCAGCTACCATAAGAAAAAACCTCTGCTATTTGGAACAATTACTCTATGGATATATGTGGCACCAAAAATTAATTCACTGGGTAGGAAATGCATTGCACTAGTCTGCACTAAGGCACAAAAAATTGACTTGAGTGCATGTTTTCTTTATGTTTGTCATTAGGGATACTTAATGTCAAAGAGATGTGTGGAGATAACTTTGTGCTCTGAAATTACTGCTGAATTTGCAACGAATTGCAAATATGTCAATGAATTTACATTGTTTGCTTCTAATAATTTGCTGATCCGTTGTCTCAATGTCAGAGCAAATTCCTCTTGAAAGGGGAAATTTGCTCTACACCAGTTTGTCTCCAACACCCTGTGATAAATATCACTTTTGCCCCATTTCTGACGCCTTTATGGAAAGCTAAACCTATTAATCTCATAATCAATTATTACTCACCTGAAAATGCACCACTGATAGCTCCACTTTCATCTGTCCACACTTTGTGTTCAGTATTTATACATCTCCACTGTCAGGCCCAGTAATTAGTGTGTGGATTAATGAACATTAACTGAAGTAAGGGCTGAGGGTCTAACGTTACTGCACTAAATACAAAGACAAGATCCCATTCTATTAAAGAGTTGTTTGCACAGGCGTCTTAAAGTTTTGTTTTTCATTCTCTCCCTCCCACAGTCCCTTGAAAGGTAAAAAGAGATTAATATTTTAGTGTTTTTGCAACAGATTTTTTCTAGTGATGCCTAATATTTTGTTGTAGAGAAAGGACCATTATAATTGACTTAAGCACTGTTGCTTTTTTTTTTTTTTTTAATAGAATAAGCATCATTTTTATAGAGAAATACAAGTTTCAAAGTTATGGAGAAGAAATGCCTTAACCTTGAGGAATGAATATCCATGTGCCTTGCCAGATGAACAACCATGGGATACCCCATCCTGTGGGCACAAAACAGCAGCACTGAAAGGCTCTGCACTGTCCTGTCACTCTGATGTCCACTCCTGTGTGACAGTGACACTGTGGTCACAAACCTTGATCAGAAGTGTATGAGCAAAAGGAGAATTTGGACCACACACACCTCAGTTTGGGCAGAATCTCAGAATCACACATCTCAGTTTGATGCATATGGCTGCTGAATTTCCTTTTTTACTGTTACTTGTTTATCTACAGACAAAATTGTAACATCACCCATCTCATCACAACAAATCTCACCTTTAAGCACTTATCAGTCCTTAGCTAGAAAATACAGGAGGGCTGTTACAGACAAGATTACACTTATCTCCTCATCTGCTTGTTCCCCAAACTCCCCCTGCTTAATTTAATTCATAGACCAGGGGGTGTGAGTTTTATACTCATCTTTAACTGCTGAAAGGCTGCTGTGCCAACTCTGGAGCTGCACTTTTCAAAACCAATTGTGAACACAACAAACACTTCTTGGATTCAGTTATTTTTACCACCACTAATTAGTGAAATGATGAGACAATTTAATTATAACCAACCATGCAGCCTACAAAGCATTTGAAAGGCAGTCCCAGGTTCAAATACTTTTTCCTCCTTTGCTTCCAACACAAAGTACAGCAGTGCAGCCCTGAAGTGCACATGGTACAGCTGTGAAGCATTTCCCTTTGGATGAAAGCTGGTGAGCAGAACTAGCTCAGCAACCAAAGGCCACCCCCTACAAGCCCAGAAATGGAGGTTCATAGTAGACATGTAGTAAAAGAGTTGCTGATTCAAGTACCCTTTTCAGGTGTTAACCACCTCCAGTCTGAATTTATCAGCCCATTGGAATACAAGTTACAGGTGCCTTCCTGGCCAGAATGAACAATTTGTGCCACAGTAGCCACCTTGACTGTGCTATTTCTTTTTGTTAACGTGAGCCCACATTGAAATTATGAAGTTATTTCACAATTCAAAGCTTAGAGCCTAGAGCTACTTTCTGTGCTGTAGAAAGCTACACTGTGATTTTCATGAAGAATAATACTTGTATTGTTTACAGAGCAGGGCTGGAGACAGCTCTGCTCACTACCACCTGCAGGCACTGAAAATTAGAACAAGTACATGCTTAATCATTTACCAGGAAAATGGAACAGTTACAACAGTTACCATAACAAAAAAAAAAGAAAAAGAAAAAAAAGAAAAAAAAGAAAAAAGGCAATATGCTACAAGAGTGTCAAACATCAGCACTTTTTGACCTAGCTCTCAAGCAGTAGTTTCTCAAGCAATGCCCTTGATTTGGTAGGAGAGATATTTTTGCTTGCTGGCTGCTTAGTGAGAGTCAATCTGACAGCAAGTGGAAGCTCCACTTGTAGAAAATAAGTAAATAAGTACAACTGCATTTTGATGAGAACAGTGTGCTGAATTGTAGCATTATTTGTGTGTGGCAGCCCAGGAAGGAAAGGGACTGGTAATTCTTTGGCTTGGGTTTGGTACAAGGGGTTCATTTGGTGAAGCAGTGACACACCTGAGAGGCCACCAGGTGTGTGCCATTGTCACTGTCTGCCTCACACACAAAACTCTCCAGATGGGCACCTTTCCCTTCCTGATTGGAAAGATTTTAAAGCAGATTTTAATCTGCTCATAACAGAGGCTTCCTCCCCATGGACTTAAACAATAGTGTTCAAGGTCAGAGCCTGGTTGAAGTTTCCTTTTGGTGGGTTTTTTGTGAAGGTAGGTGAATCTCAGGGCAGCACCAAAAGGAACCTGAGTAGGTCTGAGTAAACAGGTAGAATAAATGCACAAATATTTCTAATTGTTTTACTTGTTTGCACCATTATTAGTTGAGCTGCTAATGGAAAGCAAAATAAATATAATGTGAATTAGATTTAATAGAGAGCACAAATTTATTCAGTTTATATGCACCATATCCTGAAATAAAATACATCCAATATACCTGATGCCTCTTAAAAATATAAATGAACAGCCACAGTTATCTTATTAACTATGTTACAAGAATTTAGGGATTCATGTCTCTCACTTTAAGCCTTATACTGAAAGGCAATATTTCTCTTAGCAGATTAGCATCTTTCAGGATGTACGATTCTTGCACAATAACTGTCTCCTAGGACACAAGAAGCACCTGTAATGCCTCATGTCCAAGATCTTGATGTCACAAATACAAGACACTATGGGGGGACCCCATTTTATCTCTGGAAATTGTTCCTCATGTGTTCCAGAGCGAGGACATGCTGTGGTTGCCAAGCAGCAATCAATACCCACCACTATCCACTTCCCTGGGCACTCCAGACTCAGAGAACCATCAAATCCATGGCTTCAAAGCACGTTGGATGAATTTTTACCCAGTACAAGCAAGAGCTTCTGGTATTGCATACTGCCATAAAATGTTTCTCCAAAGGGAACCAGTTTGGGACTGCTACTGGAGCCAGGCAGAGAAGAAGGGAGGGAGCTGGCCCCATGAATATGTGTCACCCATTTTTACAAATTTCTCCAGGAAAACTGTGTCTCGATTCCCAAGAGAGGAACAAATACAGTTGAGAGTCTCTAACCAAAGGCCAGATGTTTGTTCAAACCTGTGGATAATGCAGTTCACGGCAGGATCATCTGGCAGAGGTGCTTCCCAAGAGTCCAGCTGCACCACCAGCACGCTCCCACAACCAACCCCAGCCACAGGCAGCCTGACACTGGCTCTGCAGCTCCTGCAGTGGGTTTTCCTGGCATTGCTGAGCAGGCTGGGGCAAGCACTGCCCTTGTTTTCACACCTCCTTGCTGTGCTGAAGCAGCAAAATTGGAGTGGTTCTCCAGCTCCCTCCTTGCCTGTCTGAACTATTTGTGACTAGATGAATTTGAATCCTCCCCAGACGAGCAGGCAGTGGGTGTTCCAGCCTGTCTCTTTGCCACCTGCAAAGGCCAGTGCTGAGCCCCTTTCTCACCCTGTTCTCTTTAGATTCTTGTGCCTGGGTGGGAGCAGGACTCCCACCATCACACCCGCTGCGATCACGAGATTTGCTCGATGAATCTGCTGCTAACAGCAGATACCAGATTGCTGCAACAGCCACAGGCCATCATCTTTGTGCAGGCCTTCACAAATGCTATAATCCCGTGTTTCCCTAGCCAAAAGAATAAGAAAGAAAGAAAGAAAGGGAAAAACTAGTGGGAATTATGTGTATCATGACAAACACAAGCATACCCAATGAGCACTTTTCTTCCTGTTAAATAAAAGTCTCTGCACTCTGTCTCAAGTAGGAGTCCAAATACTGGGCTAGCCCAAAATCTTGTATGGCGTGTGTGAAATATTTTGTCTTCAGCATTCTCTGAGTTCCTCACATTTTGGCATTGGGAAGCAGCAGCAGTTTATGATAAAACATCCCCCAAGTAATTCAGGGAGCAAATGCTGCAATTGTTCTGGAGAAGGGAGAAAAAAGTGCTCAGAAGAGACCTGATTCTCTTTTTTCTTGGTCACATGGTTTACTGGAAAAAAAAAAGAAAAGGTTTCAGCTGGTTTCACCCTGTAGTAAAGCCAAAATCTCTGCATTACTGACACATGTATCAGAACAAAGGAAAGGCTTTGAGACCTGCACGAGTCTGTGGTAAAAAATGGGTCAGTCTGGGTTCAGAGTCAGGATCTGTGCCCAGCCACTACAGCTTCAGCATGCTTGGGGAGCAAAAAAAAAAAAAAGAAAATATGGATAATACATCCAAATAAAGGCTACTAAGAGCCCTCCTTATTTCCTGAGAGAAAGTAAGAGCCTGGAGGGGTAGAAATAAATTAGGTAAAAATTAATGGCTTTTTAAATTCTAACTAGTAAGCATATCACCCAGGGCTAGGCAAAGTGCTCAAGAGAAAAAAAACCCAAACCAAACTGAAACCCTATGATTTTTGTTTTTCAGTAGCTGGGAATACTAATGCAAGAGCTCAAGGCAAATACATTAATCCCCCCCCAAGCTATGCAGAAATAAATTGTTATGTTCAGCACTGCTTTCTTCAATGCCATTTTAACAAGGGCTTTTCTTTCCCCACCAGTTTCTTCTCAACAATAAAAATTAATTTCATTTAAATAAAAAAAATAATGCCCCAAACAAACCCCAGGAAAGATGGACATTAATTAGAAAGCATTCAGTTCCTGCCTTTAAGATAGGTTATACATTTTTTACAGTTTGAAATACAGATTTTTTTTTAACTTGTGTTCAAATTTGCCAGTGAGGTGCTTGGAGTTCAGTGGCACAACAACAGTGCAAGCTTTTCCCTGCAGCAGTGCAGGTGCACAGGCACAGCAAGCAGCGATCTACCAGCAGCAAAACCTAAGCTTGGCAACCAAGCAAAGATGTGGTGTAGTGCCATGAGTGCAGAATAATCTAATCCATTAATTAATTGCCTCTCTGATGAACCTGATTTCAGTGAGAGATCATAGAAGATCACCCTTCAGAAATGAGGCAGCAGGGTTAGGGAGTGAAGGTGTTTGGGTCCCTTTCTGTTTAGAGCCACCTGCAATGCTGGCACTGCCCTTCCCAGCACTGTTGGAGGATGCAAACATTTCCAGTATGGATAATACATTAATTTTAATTGCAAAGGTGAGTTATCGTAACACAATTTGTCCCAAGCATTTCTCAGTTACTAGAATCAAGCAGAACCTAACAAGCAGGCCTAATCAGCAATCACTTTTCTGTTATCTGAGTTTGGCTTGCATGAAATTTCTCATGTAGATGAGAAGATAAAACACATTACAGCAATCCATCCCAACAGTTTTGTAAATGCAAGACAAAGCTAAGAAAAACAAACCAACCAAGAAATAACCCTCAAAAAATGCTTCCCATGCTTTTTTTTTTTTTTTTCCCCCCAGCAAAATAAGGTTGCAGAAAATGCAGCAGTTCTCCCTTTATTTCTGTGTTATTTGACTTGGGAGATTTCCACAAGACATAAATCAGATTCGTTTATTTTCAGGGGCTTAGAATGAAGATCAATGTTCTTGATCTTTTTAAACCCTGTACCATCTGCAGAACTATCCAGTCATATAAATTGGCACAGAAAACCTTCCCCATGCTGCAGTTCATTCCTTCCCTATGATTACAGAGGAAGTCTAATTTACCATAAAAAAAATTACTAGGAACATAGAGTGCACCAATGAACCTCACATTAGTGGGGCTTTTAAGAACATTCATGCTTTCAAAAGTGCAGAGAGAACCAGGCTCAGATGAGACCTCTTGAGGGGAATGTGAAGAGGGATGCTCTTCAAAACCTCGATTTAATACAACATTTCCTTCAGATCAGAAAGTGCAGGTGAAATATCTGACATCAAACAAGCAGGAGATGGGGAGAGCTACAGTGGCTGGATATGGTTTCAGACCTAAAGGAGTGGCACACTTGATAGGAATGTTTTTCTTTCCTTCTTTCTAAAGAAATCCTGTGAAAACCAGCAAGTCTTTACTGATGTTGATCATTCCCTGGACTAGGAACAGGTGTGCAGCGGTGAGGAAACCACCCTGGGGAGATTGCCTGAAAATCTTCTGAGGATTTTATGTGCTCCAGGCTCCTCCTGGTTGTAGAGAAACCTCTCTGTGTGGTGGCAGACGGGCACCAGCTCTGAGGGCGTCTGCTGACCCAATGACACCACTAAAGCACTTCAAAAAAAATATTGTTCAAATTTTTTTTTCCTGTCATCACTGCAACTAAGCTTAAAATGTGAGCTGGAAAGGGCTGAAGCCTTTGCCTATGCCTTCAGAAACTTGATAAAAAGAACTCCCAAACTTATATCGAATACTTTACTGAAAGAACTATACAGGAGCCACATCTGTTATGGGAGAGGAGGAAAAAAATATTGCTCACTCTGAGTCTCTGCTCTCAATGCTTCCTCAATGTGCCCCTCCTCAAAGGCTGAGATTGGGATGCCCACCCACCACACCCCAATAATCTGGAAGCACTACATATTTTTGCACAATTGTGGCTGGTATTTGCTATATCTGGAAATGACTAGCAAGGATTTTGCATTTCAGGCTGAAGAGATTCATTTAGCTGGTAAGGCCAGAGTGGTTGTCACAACAGTGAGGATCAAATGTAGCCCTGAGGTGAAAATATGCAAGTACATTAACTCTGCATTATGTTTTCCTCCATGGGAGAAGTCTTGTTATTTATACAATACAATTAAGGCATATGTCCAACCATGTTTGTAACATAAATATTTTAAGATGAAGGAAGAAAGACAAAAACAAAAACTCACTGTCACTCAGTAAACAGCCTCAGAAATGAAAATAAACTTAAAACAGTGTAATTTTCCCAGATGAAAAGCACATCATGAAATGAAAACCGATGAAAAAAAAAACCAACCAAAAAAAAAAGCAAAGAGGCAGGATAACACCTCTTCTCACCCAGAATTTTTAACCAAACATTAAGATGTAGTAAATGCTTACACAATTCCAAAACCTGAAAATGACATGACACATAAGAGACAAATATTTTTGGTTTAGTGCATTCCACTCCAAGTGCTCTGGATGTCAGAAGGGAATGACTTGAGAGAGGAATGTGTAAGTGTGAAGAGACCTTAGGTTTTGCAGCTCTGGGCAGTCCCAAATCTTAGAATACAAACTGGTGTGATGGGTGCCAGAGCTGCAGAAACCAAGGACTAATTGGTTTAGGATGTGCCCTGAGCCTGGCAGGTATATTTGGTACACGACAATTTTAGCTGAATTCTTCTTATTTTGCATCACAGGTCATGCTTAAGTCAGTTCCCTACCTGTGGGTTATAACTCAGAACACAAACAGGCATTTGTGATTGATGGAAAAACTGATAGGTAGGTGGTAAACCTGAAGCATTCCTTGCCTTCATTTTTTATTTATATTGAATTAGTACCCAAAAATTCCACCTCCAATTATGGTCTGACTGAATGCTGCTTTTTCAAGGGAAGAGCTGCAGTGAGGAATATTGTCTTGGTTTGAAAAATTTTAATAGAAAAAGTAATAGCAGTGGAAAAAAGAGTCTAAATGGAACAAAGTCCTTTCATAACAGCCTGTTGCTTGCTTAGAGAATTTTTTTTCTTTTTATTATTGGTCTTTTTATTGTTTTCAGAGAACACTTTATGTTACAAAAAGCCAGGATCCCTTAAACTAGGAAGACCTTGAGATGAAACATATAACAATATTTGTTCATTTTCTCAGTGAAAATGGATGGATAATGACGACTTGAACTCTTCCCTCATCAAGATTTATATTTCTAGTTTCACTCCCAAAAGAAAGGTTCACACCACAGTCTCAATGTTGACATCACTTGGTGCAATACAGTGCTGCAGTAATTTAATGGCTACAGTAAAAGAACCATGAAAGCTCAGCCCTTTTGGGTTTTGCTTTGTTTGCTCTGTCTTCCAGTTGAACTATTGGTGAAGAATGTGCAGCAGGCTGGGAGAGAGGAGGAAAAAAGTGAAGTTTAAAAGAGAAATCAAGCTTTTTGCTAGGAAGGTTTGGTCATTATGTCATTAGCCATAATATTTTCAGGGCAAAACCAGCCCAATTTGTCCCTGACCCCAGAGAGTTCAGCCTGGCAGAAGCCACAATGGATCCAAAAGCGAGTCTCGTTATTGAGCCTCCCATGATTCTGTGCTGTGCTTTTCCTAATCCTACTCTTGGTGTTATTTAAAGGATACTGTCCTGCTTTCTGCTGGAACAGAGTGAATTTTCCTCCCTAGTAGCTGCATAGTTCTGTGGATTGGATTTTGGGTGCCAATAACATGTTTGTAATGTGTTTTAATTGTTGCTGAGCAGTGCCTAAACGAAGTCAAAGACTTTTCATCTTGTCATGCTGCCTCACCAGTGAGCAGGATGGGGATTCCCAAGATTATGGGAAAGGACAGCACTGGTACAGCTGACCCCAAATGGACAAAAGATATTCCATACCATATGATGCTCAGCCTGTAAACTGGGGGAAAGCTGCTGCTTGGGAACAGGCTGGGCATTGGTCAGCTGGTGGGGAGAAATGGTCTTTCATTTACATCACTTGTTTTTCTTGGGTTTTATTTCACTCTCTTTCTGCAACTTTTATTTAAAATTCATGTTTTTAATTTTATTTCAGTCATGGCACTGTTTCTTTCTCAACCTGCCCATTTGCTCACTTTTACTCTTCTGATTCTCTCCCCTGTTCCTTCATGGGGAACTGAGTGCATGGGGCTGAGCTGCTGGCTGGAGTTTAACCATGGCAATAATCCCTGTGTAATCCTGGCCAGATTTCAGATGCTGTGAGAAGGAAAGGAGTAGCTGGGGAGGGACATCTTTTGCACTTCTCTACACTAGGCAGTCTGAGCACTTCCCCTTGCACCCCCTGTGCTTCAGTTGAAGCTCAGGGATGATCAAGCCTTTGCATGGCCAGGGGAGCGGAATGAGCACAAAATCAAAATCTACCCCCTGTGGTGGCTGGAAAGAAAACTGAGCAAGTATCAACAGGTACTCCTGAAATCCTGTGTGGGTTCGTGGGTTCTACCACAGTCCTGGCTTTCTGAACTGGGAAAAACCCCTCTGTCTGAGCTTGTGAGCCAACACAAAGCAAGAGCCCTGTAGGGAACCTTTGACTGCAACTCTCTTACAGCAGTTAGCCTTCACAGCCTCCACAGTTTTCTTCCTCCTTTGTTTCCAAACCAGAAGACTGTCTTGCAAACAGCTTATGCCCAGGAACAGCATCAAGGGCAAGCTGCTTTTGCTGGCTCCCTCTCCTCTGGTACCCTGGCTAACAGCTTGCTGTCATGAGGCTTGCTGGCTAGGGAAGAGCTGCAGGGACAGACAGCATGATGTTCACTTTTTGTGTTTCACTGCTGCAAGGGGCAGGATGGAAAAGGATCTAGTTCATCCAGGGACACGTGGAGCTCAGAGGGGCAGCCCTACCTCCCAAGGTGTTCCCTCAGCACTGCAGTTCTACCTGGGCAGACAGGACTATCCAAAAGGCTGAGGTGTGTTTGAATGCCACTGTCTGCTATGGCACAGGCAGGCTGGTCCTTACACAAAAGCTTTTCCCTCTACAGAAATAAGCCTGCATAGGGGATTCATTCTGTAACAAGAAAAATCACTCCACCTCAATTACTTCCACTTATTCCAGAGGAAACAAAGTGAGAGAGGATGAGGAAAAGGCTGAGGTTGCTGCTATAAGAAGTGGTCTGTATAGCTCCACTGATGTGGTTTTAGAGGCTGTTGCTAAAGCTAAGCTAGACCACATCATCTGTCCCTGAAGAAGAAAGAGCTTTGAGAGTGACCTCGAAAGTGAAAGCTGCCATCAACCTAAATTCAGTGCCTGCAGGTGAATTCTGCACTTGTCCATCCAGAGCAATTCTAACTCAATATTAGAGCTCCTGTTTCCAAAGCTATTGAAAACACCTCACTCTGAAGCTACAGAAATATTGTCAGAGTCTGCTGCAAATGTGCGTGAATGCCTGAGCTGAACTGTCCTGTTCGTTGGACAGAAAGGAGACACAAGGGGTAGAAACACAAGCTGCCTACTGATGGCTGCATCACTGATTTCTCATGCAATCTCTTAATTGGTTTTATTTGTCATCTCTGAGTTAATTTTTTCAGCAGATACCTTTAGTGTTATGGAAATATTAGTGAGAGGAGAGGCCAGGGATCTGAATGAGCAATGTGGTGCCTTATGTCACCCACAGTGGTGCAGAACACCACAAAGATGCCCATAAACAGAAACTTTATAAATATTTTAAATAATAAACGAGTGCTTCTCTTTTGAGTGGGAAACACAGACTAAGAATGATGTGCCAGTTCTTGAGGATTTTATAATTCTCAGCAACATGGTAACATCAAAGGAATTGATATCAACTAATTTGCCTGATTTGAAGCTGGATTATTTTTACATGCACACACCAAGAAAAGTACCTTTTAGGGGTCAGCTTCTTCTTGAGATTTCATTAGAGCTATTAAGTATTATTTGCTGTTTAAGCCAGTATCATCAGAGCCACCACTGCTATACGAAGATCTTGAAGGAAAGAACCAATTCTGATTGCAAAAAGAAGATTAAGGGGTTTTGACATTGATAAGTTTAGGTGTGCATGAGAACTTGCTTTTCCATGTGTCTTCTTTTCTTAGGCATGAAAACTGGAGTCTGCAGATTTCAAGAGGATGAAGGTAAAGGCACAGTGATAAGCAAGGGAAAACAACAAAGATGCAAATGTTGAATGTGAATCCATTCCATGATTTAATGTCATGGGACTCAAGTCATAAGCACTTACAATGAGAATGGGTCAGCAAGATAATTCAGAGAGCATCTATTCTCATGAGCTACAAAGAAGTTTTTTTGTTTGCATGTTCACTTGGTTGTTTTTTTCAGAACCTCATTACAGGGAAACATAAGTTACAACATCCTTACTGATTATTAGAGGAGAGCAACAAAGGGCATATCTGTTCTCTGTTCAATGATCCATGCAACCAGAGAAATATACACAGCAAGAAAAGTAAGACTGTAAGAAGCTGAAATGGCCAGTACAGCAAATATTTTTAAATGAATATACTTAGGGCTGAATCAAGGTGACCTATGAAGCCTGCTTAAAAATACATTCCCTTAGGAAACAGAAACTTAAGCCCCTAAGCCTAACAAAAATGCTAACCCTGATCCTGATCCACATTAACCCTAACCCCTAATCCTAACCCTAAACCTAACACTAGCCCTATCTCTAACCCTAGCAGGCAGTCCCAGTGTTTCAGATGCAGATGAGAGGCTGCCCAGGGGGTGTAATAACTAAGACCTTTCTATGCTGGTACATTTGTCTGTGAGCAAAAAAAATATAAACACATTGAATTTTGGAGGTGGAATCCAAATCTTGGCAATGGGCTCCTGGAAGAGAATGACAATTTTTTTCCATAGGCAGGGAAGCATGCAGCCCCAGAGTTTCAGAGGAATAAATGTTTTCATGTGTGTTAAAGCTATAATTTTTATATGGTAAGTGGGAATTTTAGGTCTATACTGAGTTTATATAGACTATAAAACATGAAAACAGTGCTCACTGCTCTTCATGAAGAAACCAGAAAGAATGCTCAATTTTGTGTTTTCTTTTGTTCCTACATGCAATACATCAGAAAGACCACTTTTCCCAATTTTTTACTAAAACAGGTGTGTTATTTCAAGAAACGAGAAATAACTGATCATGGCTCCAATGTCTCCAGCACTAGGAAGGAGAAATGGCTCTCATTGCTGAAGTCTTTTTGCAGTAAGTTTTCAGCCTGTCTGGAAGCTGCTCACCTGTTTTACATATGCAGAGGAAATGATACCCTGCAGCAGTCATCCTCCACTGTCTGAGCACTGGCAAGGTACAATATGAAGATTTGAGATTCCTTAGGCCATGGATGCAAAAAGGGGCTCTTGTAGAAAGATATCCAGGAGTGGTGGTGGCATGTAAAACTTGAGAGGAAGATCACAGGCACTGTCACTCCTCGAGCAGAGAGGAGCTGTCTCTGCAAAGGGTAAATTTCATTTGTGCAGGAGACAGACTTCCTTGAGGGGCTTTTACAAGGCTGTGAAGTACAACCCTGCAGCATCAACACTTTCAACTCTATCAGAGGCTTCAACATTTTCTGCAGACTTCCAAGAGAAAACCAGATTTCAACCTGTCTTAATGAATTGGACGTATGTATACCACACAAATCTAATAAAACGCAGCCAAGAAGCAAAGAGAGAGGATGAAACACATGTAACAGGCATCAGTGACATCTCTCAATATGCTGCCAAAATCTCAGGCACTGCAGTGGTGGCCACAGAGTGACTCAGAAGTCAGAGACAAGAGGGGACCCCAGAATTTCACTTCCGTGGAGGAGATGGAAAACACAGCACCACTCCCCCATATGTTTTCAGCCAGGTTTGGAGGAAAATGAAGATTATCAGCATGGAAATGGTTCTGCAATAATTTTCTCCTATGATTTTCAGTCTTTGTGGTTTCCATGCAGGAATAAAGGGCAAAGACAACACCATCCTATTAAAAAAGGCTGTCAATTAAATATTGAACACTGTGATCTCTTTTTTTTTTTCCCCACTTTTGGAACTCCACATGATTTTGTTCAGCTGAATTTTTGACTTCTTTATGATCCATACTTTACCTCTGCTAGCAGATATGGCCCCTGAGCACTTATGAGCAAGTGTCCCTAAACTGAATAAATCAGGGATGAATGGGTGTAACCCAGGAATTTTCCACTGGATCATGGACAATGATTTATAGAATAGATTTACAGATGTTAAGGGCCCCCTGGATCTCAGCGTGGGTTAGCATCATTCCTCCTTATTGCTTTTAGCTCCATGCAGATGTTGTTTACACTGCCAACATCAATTTCTTCTCAGAGATGGGTGTCTACAGTCTAAAGGATATGAAGTCTACAAGATTTTGGGTCCATCATACCCCGCTTTCTAACAATTTCACCCTCTTGCACTGACAGTGACAGTGCTGGCACCAAGCCTGACACAAGACACCAAAAGAGAAGGCTTACTGCACCTGATATCCCCAAAATTCTGAGGAAGGACATGGAGCTATATGTGAAAAGAGAGAATTACAAATTTCCTTTATGAGGTGAAGGCCCTTTTTGCCCTTTTTCCCCCCAACATTTAATGAGTAAAGATGCTTCTTTATTTAGTATTATCCAGCAATGAGTAAGGAATACTACTGTTTTGTACAACACTGTTTGCTTAAATCTCCATTGCAGCACCTCCATGTGTGCATGCATGCACACAAATACACACCTAAGTTATTATAGTGATGTGCTAGCTAAAAAACATCAGAGCTGCCACTGCTTTGGGAGCTTCAATTCTCTTTCCTCACCTTCTCATTTGCCTCCAGGCACTCTGTAACAAATGGCTTTAGAACTTCATCTATCCCTCAGATATTCTGCAAGTGTTTTACCTGTACACAAATTTTCTCCTCTGCTTGGTGGGATAAAACAAAACCCTCCACGTTTTGTTCAGTAAATGCCCAAAACCTCACTTTATGCTGCTTATGTTGGCAACAGTTTCCTTGAAAACATCAGCCTTTGCAACAGGTAGAAAACCTTTCTAGAAATAACAATTCAGCTGCAGCATTGAAAAATCAAGAGACAACAAGAAAGAACAAATGACTTAGAGTCTGAAAGAAATCCCAAATGCAGAACTGAATTCAGTGATAAATCTCAAGCTCATCCAAAATAAGAACAGAGCACAAAAAAACCCCACATCGTTAACTGGAAATCTATACAGACACTGTAAACCAACCATGATCCCCCTAATTTTCCAATCATCCTGATTATTATAATCTGCACCTTCACAGTCTTCCTCCACTAATGCATTATCAAGTACAGCAGTTTTTTCTTGTTTATTTTGGAACACAGCTGTTGTGCTAATTTAGCCTAACACATAATGTGATCACTGGTACTTCTTAGACACAACCTACAGAACACCATGAGGAAATGAAAGCAGGTGAAAGCAGGTATGCTATAATTTATTTTTTTATCCCTGCAAAATGATTGCTATAAGCTGCAAAAAAAAAAAAAACCAACAAAAAACAAAACCCAAAAAACAACCAAAAAACCCCCAAACAAACAAACAACCAAAGAAAAAAAAAAAAAGAGCATCCAAGACATGATACACTTCAGGATTGTAAAATTCAGAACTGCCAATGAAAATGGATGGTAAGAGGGATAGAAAATCAGAAAGTTCAAATCTAGGTCGTCCTCATCCAGCTGTGGAGGGTTTTGTCACCTTCTGCCTCCTACAGCAAGCCCACAGTTAAAGGATTCTTCAGTCAAGGCACAAACCCCAATCCATAGTGATTTCCCTACAGTGAGCAGGGCTCAATGTTTAGAATCCATCTTATTTTGATGCCTTTCTCCAAACAATGACTGATGGGAATTCACTCTTTGTGCTCTATCAGTGTTTTCTTGGGCCAAGGGCAGGGCATGTCACCTGTAATATCACTAGTGATTTAACACTTGTAATTACATGTAATAATAATAATCATCATCATAACCCTCCATTATCATGACCTTGAGGCCATTTGCCTAGGTAACTACCCTCCATCTTAAACTTCTTTCAGGTTTTGTAGGCTGAGCCCAAAGCACAGAGTGGGCAGGAACCCATCCAGTGTTTCATTCTTTGACTCCAGTGCAAGTTTTGGAGAATGCTGTTAACAAACTTCTTAACCCTCAAACAGTTGTCATGCAGAAAAACAGATTATTCTGCTGAAACTGCACAGGTGAACACATATAGGAGTAAAGAATAGGTTATAGTTATTGCACATGCTTGGATAAAAAATATGCCTTCAACAGATATGAATACCTCAATCTAGACCCTGGCTTTGGAGGTTTGCAATATCATTCACTGCTGGCTTTACAAACAGAAAACAATGGTTGTAGGGTGAAAATCAGACTGAACATAACATAGGACATATTACGAGACTGAAAATAACTTTTCACTTAGATAGCTTCCATGGACAATAAAGACAGGTAATGGATTGTGACTGACATGTTTGTGACCTCTAAAAGTCTGCAAGTAGCTCTTAAGACCAAGGAAGCATTCTTCTCTGTAGAGTATCACAGAAATAGCTTCATTTTGCTAACTAGCTCTCCATTCATGAAAAATAAAAGAAAAACTAGGTAGAGAAGGGAAGAAAAATCAGTCATTTAATGGCATACATGATCTTTCACTGTTTGCTTTGTATACACCACGGGGTTTTTGTAATGGGAAAAACTGATCAAGAAAAAAGAAAAGACTACAGAAGGTTTGTTTCCAGAGTGCCACAGATTCTTTATGGAACTTTGAATTTTGATATTTTTGTTTGCCTTTGCAGAGGAGTCAGTTAAAATTAAGGTGTTTAACAGGAGAATGAGAAAGAGTGGCAGCAAGGGAGAAGAGAGCATATGTTCATTTATTTAAAATAATATTGTGAAGTGTTCCACATATTTAAATCAGTGAGGCACATATTCACCATATAATTTAATTAGCACTTCCAGTAGATACCATAAATGTTTCTAATGCAGATTTTCTCTTCCATACAGTTATAAATAGTGTGCTTATTTATAGCAGCAAACTGACCAGAAGATGGCCCCATAGTGAATACAATGCAACTTAAAATTCACTCAAGGGAATAGGCTGATGTCAAAAAGTGCAAGCTCTATTTATCAATCCTGAAAAGTACATTAGGCTAGGTCTTTCTGAAGGGGTAAAGTATTTGTCATTGCAGCACTTCAAATTATTTTAAAAGTCATTATGAAATAGATTGAGCAGATACAAAGATAACCCCCAATCTACTTTATTACCTTAAACTTTAAAACCAGAATAATTGATGCTAGCAAAAAGCTGACAGAGCCATGTTGTGTTGTTCAAGAATTGGTTTTCCCCAGGAAAAGAAACGTCAGTTTTAGGGGCTGACCCAATGACCACTGATGAAATCCATCAAAAAAAGACTACCGGTAAATTTATTAGAATTTTACTTCATGGTTTCCTCTGGGGTGTCCTCAGAGCAGCAGAGTCACAAACCTGTACCTTCATTTCCAGTGCAATTAACTGGAAAGAAAGAAGCCATTTCACAGCATGAAAGCTGCTTCTTCCTTTACAACTCCTGTCCTGGGATGCAGACTGAGCAGGCTCTGCATTTGTTGTCACCAGTGAAAACAGACACTCATTCTGGGCTGGAATGACACATGGCACTGCTCTCCAAGCTTTGTTCATGTGCAGGACATTTTTTTAGCACAACAGTGCTATGTTAATGTGATGCCATCAGAAATAGGAGATATAATAATCTATGAAATGCAGTAGCTTAATACTTCTGGTAGCCGAAACTGCTAACTACAACAGCAGGTGGTGTTTTTGTTTTTTTGTTTTTTTTTTTCCTAAAAGCAGAGGATTAAAAAAAAAAAAAGAAGAAAAATTTGAACAAAAGAGTTTTATATGACTGGAATAAATGATGGCACTCTTCACACAACTCTGTAAAATTAAATTTCTTGAAATAAAATTGTCACACAAAGTTGTGGTGTGACTTATCCTGAATATTAATAATGTTTATCACTGTACCATTTTATAGATGCAGGCAGAGCAGGAAGTCTGAAGCAAAAAAAGACAACTCCTTGCAAGTGATGAAAGCCAATGGAAAGATGAACTTGCCCCCTGATATAAATTCTGTTTCCCAGGTGAGTTTTGCACAGACAGAGTGGTACAAGTGTTCCTAAGCTGTGACAAGTCAGGACAGACATGCTGGCTCCAGGGTTACAGGAATGTTGGCAATGGAGAGAAGAGGTGCTGGTTGACAGAAATACAGTTTGGGATGGGTCAAGGCAGTGTGGAGGGAGATACCTGTGTGGATAGGGGGATAATTTCCTACTGGATGCTGACAGCCAATATAAGGTTCCCTTCAAATTAACATGTTACTCTTAATGATAATTGAGGATTTTTTTTTGAAGTCACTCTTTAACTAAATTACTAATTTAAATAATTACGATTTGTCTCGCACACACATCTTGACCAAGCACATGAGATACAAACAGTCCATTTCATCAACACTGGGAAAAAGCAGAGCAAAATTTTACCTAACTCTAGGGAAAAACGCCCCATTAAAACCTCCACAAACTCTTTGTTCCCCAATTCTATACACTCCACAGGGTGGCTGTGCACCTCCATCGAAGCCACTGGCCATTTGACAATTAGAAACAAATATTTTCCTGAAGGCTTTTATTTTGACTCCATCCTCAGCCTTCAAATATTGAAGCAGAGGTAATTAAGATTAATAGAATGAAGAGTTTCTACAATTAAGATATACTCTAGAAAGGCAACAGCATAATGTTTATTCAAACGAGGAAGAACACGGCATCGATAATTATTATTTGAACCATTCATTTTAATTCCAAATTGGTAATATTAAAGTTGCAGTACTCACTAGGGGCACAAGGAATAATACCCTGCTGTCTAGACAAAAATTCTTCCTGAAGGAAGACTGTGAATCACCCCAGAGCTTTTGATCAACACATCCCAAGTGTAAGCAAATGTATCCTGAAATAGAAAATTCTTATCACTCGTCACAACATAATTGCAGCTGTTCTGATTTCAGATGACAACAGTACCTGCCTCGAAATTTCCAAAGTCCACATCCCACACAGCTGCTATGGTACAGTCTAGTGGCTGGTACTGCAATCACCAGAAATACTCCACTACCACCAAATAGCTCAGGCCTGATTTTCACAGGTGCCCTCTACCCTGTCCCATCAGAGGAAAAATGTCACTTTTTCCTACATGGATAACCTTAAGGAAGCAGGTGAGGAGGGGCAATACCCAGAGCAAACCTTTGGAGTGTAGAGGGGGTGGGTTACCTGCTCCACTCCATACTTGGCTTTCCTGTGGGCAGGTTTCAAAAGTAGTGTATGATGAAACAACCATACTGTAATGCAGAAGGTGAAAGGAATTTTACAGGAATGTAATCTGAAATCCAACACATGTATTTGGAAGAATGGAAATCCTTTTGCATAATTACTGTAGGCTTCAGCACTCAGGTGTTTCCCAGAGCTGGTTGCTGCCTTTTTGGATATCAGTCCTTCTGGAGGAAAGAGCTATTGTCAGGAGCTTCACACTTTCTTTGGAGTGAAAAGTCAGATTAAAATTCCCCTTTGAAATTAATTTTAGAAGAAGCAGCCTTAAATAGTCGGCAGGCAGAAACAGTCAATTTTCTTAAATTAAGAATAGCTCAGAAGTCTCCACTATCCTACACCATATTTATAAGAAATAGCACAAGAGGACTAAAAGATTCATATGGGTAAAATAACAGAATTTCAGACTGCCAAGGTGTCAGATTAGAATCATCTTGCTGTAGTTGACTTTGACTGTTTTCCCCTGCTCACATGCCTCTAGCTCAAGAGGAAGCCTGACTTCCATATATTAGCTGATAATTCTCCAAACTCTTTTCCCTGATGCTAAAGAAAAGTCCCATACCTTCAGAAGCTTGAAAGGGAGTTTTGAAGAAGAAAGATGAAGACACAGAATGAAAAGACATTTGAAAGATGAAATTAGCATTTAAAGATGTCAAAGAGTGATGTAAAGTGAGTTGCTCAATTTCTTTATGAAGCAGTCAATAAGATCAGCTTCACGTTTTCTTCCTTTGATTCTTTGAAGCTTGGATTTTTTCCCCCCTGTGATACAAGCGTTAATTTTAGGGTTCATTTAAAATTCATAAACTGAAAATGGTAATATTTGGGGGTTTTACACTCACACAAAGAATATATTTGAGCAGTTCAGACAGCCTCAGACTTTATTCATGAGATGCAGCTAGAATTTTTATCCATCCATTCACATATCAGTTACTTGTAGACACTACACTTAATCTGCCACTGCCACACCTACAGTCATCACTCAACTTTTTGTGGTTATGTTTCCCCCCAAATGTTAGGTGGAAACAATGGGTTTGTGTCTCTTATTAGCATTTCTTGAAGTATATTTGCTGTCATATATTAATTCTTCAAATTATGTGATTTGAACTGAATTTAAACTGAGGGCAAAATCACACTTGGATGTAGATTTGAAGTGATGAGCTTGTTGCCAAAATAGCTGCAACACCAAGCAGGAGTTTCAAAAGCTTGAGGTTAGAAGAGCAGATCCAGCTCAAATTTTCTCAAGAGATCTCATATATACATATATATATATATTTAAAACAATAAAATCCAATCAACAAACAAAAAACCACCACCAAACAGACAAAAACTTTGAATCAGCTTAATCTGTGATTTGTGGCCATCTATTTAATGCCCATTTCTTTATGTTATATGCACTCCTGTCTCTGGTGTGTGCCTAGTGGTGGTGAAAATGTGTAACACCTACAGACAACTGCAGTTGAAGAAGGCAAACAGGCCTTCAGCACCAAAAGCAGCTGCATACCCCCAGGGACAAAACCCTAACTGATTCCTGCATCATTTACAGAGCTGAAGGACTTCCCTTCCTTTGTCCCACAAATTCCTTTAGGAAATGACATCTTGGTAGCATTTTCTTCCACAAAATCAATGGAAAGTTTCCCTGTGAGTCATCAGCATAGCTTTCTTTCAGAATTTCACTTTTCAAAGCAATGCTTTTGCAAACCTTCACTAAAAATAGAGAACTCAAAATGAGTTTCTGATAGTTTCAAAAGAGGTCACCCAATCATACCTAAATAACATTTTTAATGAAGTATTGAGCAGTGACTAGATTACAAGAAGATGGCAGAACAGATAGAACATAGCATTAGAGATGCAAAGAGAAACTTGGAAAAGAGAAGCTGAAAGCCATACTAAATACAACACTTTTTGCAATACTACAAATTAAGATATCAGGGAAGGGGCAAATGAGAACATTATAGGCCAGAATGATAAACTGAATCACTTAGGATGGCAAAATGCCTGAACTATTACATAATTGCATTCTCAATACATTAGCAAAAGGGAATGACAAGAAGTGGTCTTTAACCCAGCAGCAGATCTGGAGTTACATAAGGCTACGAATATCAGGATGGGAGTTTACTGCAAAAACCTCACAATTAAATGTGTGCCAGAAACCCAACATGTGCTACCTGCCTCTGATGGGAGGCAGCAATAAAGCCTTTGCATTTTGTGCATTATGACTCTTTATTAGGATGCATTTCTGATAGTCTCTGATGCAAGGAGACACACACATTGTGCTATGTCAGGTCATGTCAAGTCCCATCAATCCCACGGCGTAACGCAGCCTGATGCAGCCTGACATGGTGCATATTAGTGCCAATGGAAAAAGTCTAAATGCCAAGCCATTTTCAATAAATACACTCCATGTGCTGGTGCACAGCAAGACCCAGATGGGGATTTATCCTGAAGCTCTGCAAAAATACCAGTTGTGAAAAGCTGTGGAGTTTCAGAGAGAGACGGGGAAAAAAATTTCATGGAGCACATTCTGCAAAAGCAGACATCTATTGGCATTCCTGTCCAGAGCTGTTAAGCATGATGTAGAGACTCTGTGAATTAGGAAAACTTAATTATCTTGGATGAATTTATTTCCAAGACTGTTAAAATAATCCCATGCAGGTCTGCAATAAATTTGGCAATGGAAACAGCTGTATTTAAGCTCAAAATGAACTTTCTTTCTCCTCCACCCCTGTTTGTTACTCATTGCTGTTGCTCCATTAGCAAGGATTTGTTTGGGTACATCCTAGTCACAATCTTCAGTGATAAAGACTGTGTTTGGGTATGACTTTTCAGCTTCATCTACCTTTGTGCAGCCTATCCCAAATCTAGCCTGAGGAGCTGAACTGATTCAGTCTCTTTCTGAATTCACATTTCTGAGAGGTGCCTTCTTATTGCTCCACGACAGCATCAGGTTCAGATGGAGAGAAGAGTATCAAGAAGGGAAAAGTATGCCAGGGGAGGAAGGGAGCTGAACAACAGATCAGCCTGGAAAGCATCTGGGTTCACTGGCCCTGTCAGTGCATGTACAGGCAATTAGAATAACACTGATGTTCTTCTCATCATGTGAAAAACTTCAACATATGCAACTAAATTGTCAAGTCTTGGAAAAGACTTGCCCAGTTCCTCACTGGAAGAGTTTGATAAAGGACTCAGCTATGTCCCATCGCTTTCAATCATGTCCTTGGTGTCTTATGGGGACAAACAGCTGTGCAGGGGCAGGGGAGGAGCACTCCATCACATCTGTCCTTGGCTCAACTGCTGCCCTCCTTTGGGAAACACAGCAGCAATTAATACCCTGCAGACAGGATATTTAAAACAGCAGAAGGCATTTCCTGAAGGGTACTACAGGACCTCTGTCATTCAAAATGATTCCCCTCATCTCAGTTTTTGCATACCTACACAAAGCAAACCCCTTATGCCATTTGCTGTGCAATATTTATACATGAGAATAATTTTTTTTTGCCATTTAGGTGTTTTATGATGACTTAGAGGTGCAGTGAAGGAACAAAGAGATCAAAGCTCATCAAACAGATCACTTCCATGACACTGTGGGATTGGAGTATGCATCACTTGGAGAATCACAAGCGGGTGGAAAACCTTGGCAGGTGCAAGACTTCAGTCCTTTCAAAGACTGTTAGCACCATTTCAGAGAAAATGAGAGCTGAAATACACTGCACAGAGGCTTCCTTCTCATCCTTATTAAGTTGCCTGACAGGGTTTCACCAAATTGTTGGGTTTTTTCATAGAGCATTCAAAGAGCAGAACAGCATGTTGTCCTTAACTTTGCCACGAACAGAATTCAATCAACTACTTCAATAATGCTTTAAATATTTAAATAGTATTGCTAAGAAGAATTTCATTGAGGGTAAGCATCTGCTCCTTGCAGCAAGTTGCTCACTGCTTCAGGAAACACCTTTCCCAGCCACTTTTCAAGAACTGTTTGGAAAGGGCCAAAGGTGAATTTTGGCATGAATGATTACTTATTCACACAAAACAGTTTAAATGCAAGCAATATATTCCTGTCAGCCATACAGCTGACAAAATGTCAGTTGCCTTTATCAATAGTTTCAGTACCTCCTGTCAGCTGCCATCAATCTTTGAAATAAGCACTATAAATAAAACTGCATAGGCAAATGGCTGCCAAATAAACCTTGGGTTAAGCACACTTCACCTATTATGCAATTGGGTGCCAATGGTGATTTTGATCAGAAGCCCAAATGCAGAATAGATACAGAGCCAGAGAGGAGACAAGGCTCATTGTGATGAACTCAGGGATTCTTTTCATACTCTCAGAGGGAAAGCATCCCTGAGCCACCTTGGTCTTATTGTTCCAGTGCCCAACCGTTCTCTGGGTGAAGAACCTTTCTGTAACAGCCAACCTAAACCTCCCCTGGCACAGCTTCAGGCCGTTCCCTCAGGCCCTGTCATGGTCACCAGAGAGAAGAGGTCAGTGCCTGCCCCTCCTCTTCCCCTCAGGAGGAAGCTGGAGACTGAGACCAGCAGCTCTTGGGGCTGATGGGATTCATCCAAGAGCTCTCATCAGTGAAGGTTCTTGGATGAGTCCCATCAGGCTCCATAGATTTGTAAGGACCCAGCTGGAGCAGAGCCCACACAGTTTCAGGGTTGGCTGAGAGTTGATCATTCTCTCAGTCACAGTCCTCCACCTCAGGGCACTGAGACATTGTCTTCAGAAGCAAAGAATGCATTGAAAACCTCTGCCTTCTCCCTGTCCCTGACTGTGAGGTGACCATCTGCATCCTGTAATGGACTGATGTTATTTTTATGATACCTACTGCCATTAATATATTTGAAAAAACTCTTTATTTTCCCTGCAAGAAGCCACCAAGCTCCTGGCCCTGCCCATCTACTGCCCTCACCCCACCTGCACACCTCCAAAGCTCACTCTCCAGCAGCTTGGGCCTCCATTCCAGCCCTTCTGCACCCTCAAGAGCTCCCATTACAGCAGGAAGACCAGCTCCAAGCCCTCCTGTATGCAATTGCCCGTGAGGGAAGAGCCAAGGGTGGGCACTGCCCCTGAAAGATGCAGGGGCCAATTCCACTTGCCCAGCCAGCCCCCCTTGTGCTTTGGAGAAGCGAGGGAGAGCAGTGCTTCATATGTGGTAGTTCAAGATGGGAATTAATAATGGGCAAAAAAATTATAAAGGTGCCTTTTTGAGATTTCTTACAAAGGGTGGTGTGGGAAAAAGGTGAGGCCTTCACATAGAATATAAGCAAGTAGATGAAGATTCATTTATAATATACTACAGTGCCTCCAACAGAAGAATTTTCTAGCTATACATATATATACCAGCGGCCATCATCAGCTGCTTTCCTAATTCTTTACAGACAAATCTTGTCACAGAAAAAAAAATCCACCTGTTCTGTCTCATCTGTCATCTTTCCACTATCACACAGTCAGCACAAGGGGACCCAAAAAAAAAAAATAGAGCTCCTCCTTTTCAAAACAAGGTGAATGTTATAATGGCTTAGGTGCAAAGGTAGATTGCCAGCCTGTCAGCAGACAGCAAATACTCAGTGCAGATTGCCACCCTTTTCCTCAGTTCAAGCCCCATGCATGTGTTTTCCACCTTGCAAGATATTATTTAGTTATTGGGCAAAACGCCAATTGTCTTTTAAATCCTTAGAGAAGTCATTGCACAGCTCCCAACCTAAATAATAAAAATATCCCAAGGAGTATGACAAGGATCTATTGTTATTGAGGGGATTGATTTAGCAGTGCAGAAACCCTGTGATAAAAGTCTTAATATCCAACCTCATTTTATAAGGATTACCAAACCACACTGATTCCAGAGGCTTCCCCTCACCCTTTGTCTTTTCAGGCTGTGTCTGTAACACCTCGGGAGCCATTGAATTTCAATGGCCCTCGAACTCAAAAGTGGCACTGCACAATTGCCCAGCTGAAGCTGGAGGCTGCAAGAGGCAAAAGAAACAATGGATTTCCCTGGGATGATTAAGCCTCAGATGTGAGGAAGGATGAATAATAGTCAGCCCTCACATCTTAACCCCAGGAGAGTTAAGTACATCATGATCCCTGAGCGGGGCAGATGAGAAGTCCATTAAACACACTCCGGAAGGTCACTGCACCTATGGGCAGGAGAGGGGAGTTTGAAGGCTTTCCCTTGAATGAGGCTTTTATTTCCTGTGAGCACAGGTGAAATCAAGGCCAACAGTGACTGTGACAGAAATCAAGAAGCTGTGTCCACTTAAACTGGTTTGGAAGTATTTTCCAGTGCCCAGATGTGGGGGTAGTGCAGACCTTTTCCACACACCAGGTGGGAAAGTGAGCACCACCCAGCACAGGAGAAAATGCATTCCAGAAATTCCCTAAACAAAAAACCAGGCCTCTGCAGCAGCTCTGCCTTTTGGGCTGGGTACAGCCACAGAACAATGATTCTTGGGAGCCCTGTGGCTCTGCTCAAGGGTGAAATAAAGAGCATTGAGCAATCAGGAAAGACACTGATAGTGAAAGGGCAGGAAGTGCAACACTAAAATTGGTTTTGCTCCATCATACAAAGGCAACTGCATTTCTAGCTAGGAGGAGGACAAGGACAGCACTGGCTTTGGTTCAGAGTTGGGGAGATGTGCATGATAACTCCTCTGGAGCCAGGGAGTCTTCCAGAAGGATAAATTTTCCAGTGGCTTCCTAAGCTCAAACATTTCCTGGGAAGGATGCAGTCCCTAGAGATGTTACAACTGCTCTCAGGCATTATACCACCTGGGCTCTCTGGACATAACTAATCCTGTCCTTTTGGCAGTTTCTGACCCCCCCAGAACCCAGCATCTACTCCAAAGACTGAAATATTCCAACACAATTCACAGAGCTATCCATGGCAAGTCCACTTTCACCCTGCACTTGGCGCAGCTGCTGAGACTAACCCAGGATGGCCTGGAAAGCACACAGTGCCATGGAAACACTTACCTGGGAGTCCTCAACTCACACAGGCACACTTCTGGTGCATCTGTCTCGCTGGCATGTGCAGAGACAGCCATTGGGCAGAAGTGTCACCATGCTGCCCTTGCTGGAGCTGTGCCTGGCTGGCTTCCACAACATCATTTTGGCAGGATTCTTTTGGCCCATCCAATTGCAGATTTAGAGAGGAGACACAATGTGTGTCTTCTGGCCTAGGAAAAAGCCAAATTCTCTTTTCCATGAATGCGTTCTCTGATGGTTATTATTATTATTTCTGTCTCTTGCCTGTAAAAGTCAGAATAAAACCCTGGTCCCATGGAAACCAAGGGCAGAACTCCTACTTGTGTCACCATGACACAGGTTTCCTCTGTGTTTTTCCAGATGTTTTTCTCTCCAAACCTGCCACCTTCATTCCCTCAGACTTGCCATATTGCATTTGACAGAGATTTCCCCCAGTGTCCTGATCATGAATCATCATTCAGTATCCTAGAATCTGTTTGTAAATGAAGTTGCCTGACATGGATTGCGTATTGTGCCACGTTATTTATGTCAGGTCAAGATTTGCTGTGGGAATTGCTAATTGGAAGCACAGCCACAGTCTGTTTTTCCCTCTAGGCAGACTGGCAGGCAACATGAAATTGAAAAGGGACAAGTTGCACATATCAATTCTCCCCTTCTTTTAAAAAAAGCTGCTCCAGCTTGCTGCCTTCTTGGGTTCCCTCCTACAGAACGCTGCCATCATACAGTCCCAGTGCTGATTTTGGGAGCACAGAGTGACAAGGGTGCCACAGTCTCTGAGCAGTCCCATGAGAAATGCAAAAGGTCCAAGACAGAGAGGATGGGTGCTCTGCTCAAATGGCACATTGGTTTCCAGAAGTGCACCTCAAATGCAAATGTTTTCCTAAAGGTACAGAAAGAGCCTTCTCCCTTTGGAAAAGGATCATGGCTTCGATCACTCATCAAGCTGAGTGTACAATGGTTCTTGTCAAAAAGTTGATTGCTGTTCCACACTAACACTTCCTTTTTATGAGTGCATTGAATGGGCACTGAGATTTGGGAATACCAAAAAGGGAATAGGCTCATTTTCCCAAAGAAAAATGGAGCTTCTGATACAAAATATTATTCAAACCTCGTGCTCAGCCTCCATCAGGAGCACCAAAATTAATTATTTCTGGTTACCTGCAATGGGTTTATGTTGAATGCCAGAGAGAATTCAAATACTTTACCTAAACACACCACCTGGAAGGTATGCAATTCCTCCATATGCTTTTAATGGAATGGGATAAATAAAAGGTTTGAGCTGACAAATATTTTTATGATAGGTTTTCATTATTAAAAGGAAAATGGTTATGAAATAGCATTTGTAATTTTTTTTTTGCCATAATATCATCTCTCTCCCCATGCTTGTAATTGAATTCCACAAAATTAAGGACTTAATCCAATAACTAAACAAGTCTTTGTATGTTTGTAAGACAAGCTATATTCTTCACTTACTAAATGTACAATTAAAATACATAAATTTTTAATTCTTATTACATTTAAGTGGTAAGGTCAATGCTAATTATAGTACAGGAACACTTTAACTATGACTTAAAGTTTTATCTCCTACATTATTTTATTAAGGTGTTAAATGAAATCATTATTAAAGAATAAAGTAAATTGTCAGCAAACCAAGCAGGCAGTGTCTGTCAGTATTGTTACATGCACTTCAGGGAAATCGTTCCTATGGATTCAACTGCTATTGCAATTATCAGGGGATGAGGGAAGAGGGGTCTGGAAAATACTCCAGAACACTTAATATATAACTGTTGGATCTAATATCTGATTTAATGTGAAAGAGAAAAAAAATAATGTTAACAACAAGACAAAATCCATTCTCACCTTCCAGTCAGCATAATTGGTAATCTTAGAGGAAAGGGAAAATATGTACCTGACGTGGAGAAGGTTATAGACTATGACAGCTTTAATCTGTCTTTTTTTTTTTTCTCCCAGAAATGTTTCATTTGCACTTGTAAATAAAAATATTAATGGTTTTGCTCAGAGTTTAGGGCCAGTGGAAAATTAACAGGCAGAAGTAGAGTGTCTTGGATCATGCCCAAGACAGAAACAAGACAATAATGACTTGAAATCACTCCAGCCAGACATGATACCACATTCCAAGATCAGGAAACTGTGTGCACATCATTAAATATGTATATTAGTTAGCTAAATGAAGGTTGGGAATAAGACCTAGAGCTAGACAGGACCTGTGGAGCCAGGACTCAAGCAGATGTCACTGCATTGATTATACTTTGGAAATATGTCAAGCTCCATTAAAAATTAAATTAAATTAAGGAAAGCTCAACAGGTTGCCTGAGTATAATGACTGTGGTGATGCCTGTCCAAATGTGCATGTGCCTGAAGCCACAGTGCCCAAGGTGCTCCTGGGACAGCACAGGGGACATTAATTCTGAGCTGAATTAGGCTGGCGGGCAGGTGAGGTCCCTGTGACGACAGCGGGCAGCAGGCAGGGAAGAGCACGTGCAGTCTGCATTTCCAGCCCTCACAGATAACTGCTCCTCTGCCCAGATAAACCCTGGGGGGAGCTGCACTCCAGCCACCACAATCTCTTGAGTGGGGTAGGAGTGCCACCCAAAAGACCTAATCTGCCTCTTCCTCTGTTCCATCCTAAATTACCGAATTCAAAGCAAGCCACAGTGCAAACTCGGCCAATGTGGTAGGATTTAAGGGTTAAAGAACAGGTGGGCTGAAAGAATGTTGAAATCCAAGTTTACTCTGACTAGTTTTACCCTTGCAGCTTAAATGGCAAAGGTACCTAAAGCTGCCAGCATCTACCCCCCCTTTATCTTAGATATACTCAGAAATGAATGCAATACTGATGCTGCTGCACTTATCTATAATTTAACTTCTAATACAAAACACATAAATTTTAAATATACAGCAATCTGAGGAATATTGCCCTTTGGTAGAAAGGAATTTCTTAAAAAGCTGCTGATGATTTCAGTCCCTGTTTAGGAACAGTAGGAACAGCTACTGTGAGGCTGTCATGTCTCTAATGACAATCTGCAGATTTATCTGAAATATATTGTGTTAACTGTGCGTATATTTCTGTGCAGAACACAGCTTACCAGCATAGCAACCCTTATTAAAAAGAATTTAATACAAAATGGAAGAGCTATTACAGCTGCCTGTGTTAGGGAATGCTGCTACAAGTTAAGGAAACAAGAGCTGGAATCACCCATGCCACATCTAGACAGCAGCAGGTTGGAATGCTCAGCTTGGCAGAGAGTAAGGCAGTACATTATGGCCAACAGAGATGGAAAAAATAGTGTAGCTGCACAACATCTCCAGGGGAAATAGGAATGGAAGGAGAAGGAGTCATGGTTGAGACAGAAAAGCAAGGAAACATTCAGGCTGAAGGGGAAGAAAAAAGTGAAAGGTGACAGGAACGTGAAATCAGGGCAGACACAGAGATGAAGCAAAGTGAAATAATAATACAACTTATTTAAAAAATAATCTAATTGTAATGTTAGATTTAGCTAAAACTGGTACTTTCCAAAAATATCAGCCTCAGGCAAATTTTCATAGAGCACTGGGGAGCTAGATATAAAGGTCTTCAAGAGCTCACTACAGGTCCCATTTAGAATGCCACCATAGTTTTCTGATTTACATCATCTCATGGTGTCCTTACTGTCTACAAATTCTTGGTATGGACAGAAGTAAGTAGGCTTCATGACATGTCTGAGGTTTTTGGTAGAGTCTGTGGGTCAATTTTGGATTCAGAGCTGCTCTAAAAAGCACTGCAGGTGAGTTAAGATTACAAGAAGAAGGGTCATTATGACTACTCTCAGTGTGGGCAGATAAAGCAATTTAGAGATGGGTTATACCCCAGAGCTTGTGTGATTTTTCCTCACTAGAAGCTCCTAAACACCTGATATTACATAGAAAAATTATGAGGCAGTACTCCCAATGTGAGAAAGAATAGAAAAGTTGAAGTAAGTCAAATATGGTCAAATAACATTCATTTAGAATGGAAGTTACTAACACAGAGGATTGAACAAAGGCTTTGGCTGTCATCTTGTTTTTGTAATATTTAGGATTTGGGATGGCCCAGCTCCATCTCACCAAATCCCTGCTGGCTGCAGCTTTTGTCCATGAGAGAGGACACACCGTGTCAGCCTGACAGCCAGGTCACACCCTGCCCACAACCCCTGGTGCTCCCCTCTCCCTGCACAGCTGCAGGAGTGGATGTGGCAGCACAGCAATATTTGCTCTAGTGCTGCATAAGCTGAATTTGGCTTGCCAAAAACTTTTGGTCTTTGAGACTTTCGATGTGAAAACTTCCTGGGTATTAAATTCCATGAGAAAGAGAAATAAAAGTGCTTCTCTGTCCTCCCTTTTCCCCAGCCTGTATCCATAGAAAGACATGTTGGGTTTGGAATCATGGTTTTCTATGAATTAAAGTTTAAGGCAGGACTTTCTTTTCTAGATTTTGACTTAGGAAACACTGAACATCCAAGTTCTATGGACTCATCATGAGTTTTTGACAAAAGAGCCTAAGAACTGCTGCCAATGATTGCTTATCTAATTACTGAAGTATTTACCACAAAATTTTCTTCCTGGTTCATGCCTGGACTTTCATGGAGAGAAATAGGAACAATATTTCCCCTTCCAAGTTTCACCTTTGAAATTTTATTTTATTTTTTAAAAGATCTTAGGTTAGAAACATGACAATCTTGTCACAAGGGCTGCATCTGCATTTTGTTCAATGCTGCCTACAGTACCAGCAGATAAAAACAAGGCCTTCTACTCATATTTCACCCATCCTACAAAGATGGGTGACCTATTAAATATTAACAACAATGCACAATGGATTGCACATCACAAACAAGCATGGCTGCTTCTATAGAAATTGTAGCTAACTTTGCATATTAGAAGACTGAGTCAATTAGCCTGTAGAAATGAAACTTATCTCTTTGCAAAGCCCATATGCAGTTTGTGCAAGTTTTACAGCCATGATCCCAGGATGAGCAGTGTATCTGTTAGGAAATTATAATTTTTGCCTGTCTGTGGGGTATCTCTTTGGATACAGCCTTCTAAATATACAGTCTCATGGGTGTATTGCTACAACACTGCTTTTAGAATTGTTACCCAGATATATAAACAATGCAAGTGGTCCAGTTTTTTGATGAATCCCTTACATTTCTCCACTAAACATTCTCTATTTTCCCCTTTGGTATGTGATCATGCTCCTCCTATAACAGAAACATGGAGGAGGAGGAATTAAAAATTGATAACTAAAGCAACACAAAGCTAAGATAACTCCAAATTTAACCTTTATTATGCCCTGTATGAGGTCACATTTAACTTAACAAGCCATGTTGAAATAATTGTTCCTACTTATAGGGTAAATAAGCAAACCTATAGGGGCTGAGCCATACTACAGACTTCAGAGAAATGTTTGCTTTTGAAAACGGTCAATGTGACTTCAAGGGGTTTCAGGAGCAATTTCCCTTTGGTTGAGTCACCTTTTGCCCAGGATCTTGTGGTCACTTGACTGAAAAGTTGAAAAACTCTGATCTATATATCTGAAGTAGGGGCAGGAGGGATAAAGTGGCTCAACACACTGAATCCTTTACTCTGCTCTGCATCTTCAGTACTGCAAAGTGCTTCACAACAATCCAGCTCCCAGAACAGTTCACTCACTGTGCTGGTATTAAAAGTTAAAATATAGAGGATGCAGATGACAGTGCATAAGAAAACAAAATCCATAACTGGATGCCAATCTCAAATCCTTGTCTAGCAAAATGAATTTAAATGGCAAAGGACTGAAAAGGTACCATATAAAATATGCCAGTAGGCATTTTACTGCTTGAATCTTAATGGGGTTTCTTTTTTGCATTTATGTAAGTTCTTCAAAGATTTATTCTCTCAATTACCAATCAAAAGAACTCATAAAGGTAGAGTTGGTGGACCATGAAGGATTAGAGCTGTCTGCTGAGAAAGATGCATACTTGGCAGGCCCTGTGCACTAAACAACCCCATTTGACACCAATCCCTGGCTCAAAGGATGGCTGACAATAGAAGCTGTTTACCATGAACTATTTTGATTTAAGAAAAAAGATAAAGAAATAACCATCTTTCCAAATACCCCCCACCCTACTGCCCCTGACAAAACCTTTATAGAGTCCAGATTTTATTAGGACTTAGCCTATAAAGACTAATTTTTAAATCTTGTTTATGGAAACTCAGGAGTTCATGCTGGTAAAAGCTGAAAGATAAAAGCTGAATAGATTTTCCTTCCTCAATTTTCTTTTTAGTAAAAAAACCCCACTTTAGTAATGTTATAGTAGCTTCTGCATAAATTTAATCTAAGACTTATTTATATATATTCAAGCAATGCTTAACATACATATTTAATTTGGGGAAAATTTGTATGTTTTCCAAAAAGGATTTCTTATTTTCTTTCTTAGGTTTCAACAAAGCAATTAAGAATGTTAGATTCAAGCATAAGCAACCCCATTTACTTAAAGGCTAAGTGGCAAGCCTGTTTCGTGGGCTACACATCATGCATGCATAAATTTAATATTTCATTGGACTGTGGCTTGCCCAGAGAAGCAGTCAATATATTGAGCTATTTTTTGTTTCCTTATTTCACATCTGCCATTTTCCATGGCGGATGAAATCTTGAATACTCTCAGGCTCATAGAATGGCTGATAAATTTTGACCTCTGGAAATCATCTATTCCGTCCCTCCTGCTCACAGCAAATCCAGCTACAGTTGTCAGATTCTGAACACCTCCAAGGCTGGAGACTTCAGACTTCCTAGGCACTGTGCTCCAGGACTTCTTTAAAGACTATTTGCTCTTCAAGACAATTAATATGGAATATAACAGGAACTCATCAAAAGCTAGCTGGCTGCTACTTGTTTAGCTATTATTTTTAATGCTTGTCCAGGAGTTTCACGGATACTGATCAGTGGATTATAGTTTGACATTAATTTCTACATAAGAACAGCCAGCACATTTAAAAGATGGTACAGTAATAAATGCTGTCAAAAGTTATTTCTTCCTTGAATTGCTGCTAATTATGTGTAAACAGCTCTAAGTACTCTACCCAGCAGAAAACTCAAGGTGAACCAACTGGGCAGGATATTTTGACACCAGGCAGGAATTTAGCTAGGAACCAAACTTGCTCACTTTTGAAAATGCCCAGTAATGTAAAAACCTTCAGCACATCACCTTTGTTTCTGATAAAACACACAACACCTCCATGGGCCAGGAAAAGGCTCTCACACCATGAGGGGTTTGGAACCCAGCAGCAAGTACTGCCTTGGATGTTATAACATTATTTTTTTCTGACATGCCCACAGATGCAGGAAACAGCACAGCAAAATCTCTGCCAGACAGCAGTGCTGCTGTGCTGCTCTTTGGTCAGGGCTTGTGCCTCAGCCTGACACTGCACCTGACACAGGGCAGGCTCAGCACAGGAAAGCTCCAGCTTGAGTGATCACCACGGTGCTCCACTGGGCAGTGGAGACTTGCTCATTGACCCTGGCATTCCCCCACAGGCCACAAATCCAGAAACCCTTTTGTCTCCTCTCCTGAAAAGCCTGACTTTGAATGAGCCTGCTGGTTTTCTGAAGACATTGCTCTTAGTGTGTTACAAGAGAGTGATAATTAGAAGAATCTTCAAGTCCTTCTTTTCAGTTCTTTTTCTATGATCCTGCCCAGATCCACAGACCTTCACTTCTTCCTTTGCTGTGCCAAGCATGGAGTGGTGATGAATGCAATTCCAGCCTCATTTCATATATCCTTCTGACAGGCAGCAATACAAACTTTCCTTGGAGGTTTTAGTCGTAAATCAAGAGGCAGTGTGGTCTGGCAAATGCAGCACTGGAGAGGGACTCAGGAGACTTGATGGTCACTTCATTTTCCTACACCTAGCTCCCATTATTTAGTCAGTACATAAAGTCATCAGGTCACTCCTAACTATGCATATCAGCTTTACATATATAAAATAGTCAGACTTGGTATTACTTCAATAAGAACAATGTTTATCATTAGGATGGCAAAACATACTGAACTATGCAATGTTAGGAGATAAACATCTGAAATAAAGCTGTGATACATCATAAAGTCCATTCACAAAAATTTTTCTCTTAGTATCTGGTGTCATAATATTCTCCCAATCTAATGATGGGCTTTGCTATGTTGTAAAGATCCACTCCATATTTATGCCCTCCTTTCCCTAAGAAGATCTTTGATGAGCCATTTTGTCAAATTCTACTAGAGAAGAGCAGTGCTTTAACTATTTCATCACATTAAGTAGGATTCTAAAGTAATATAATTCTTTTAAGGTAATGGATGCTTCTTTTCTTTCCTGGAAAAGAATATAAAGAAGCTAGTGTAATTTTTTTTCTCCACCATTTTTTCAGCTGGCATTTTACCCCCTCTTTTATTATGTGGAGCATCATTACTGATGATATGACGGGCAACATATTGCTGCATTAACAAGATGACAAAATCCCATTAGTGGTGAAAATGACAGAACTGAGTTGTCTAGTGACAAATAAGGTAGGTTCTCATGGAATACAGGTCTGTAGGTCTCAGGATCAAATTTGCACAATGCAGGAGTAGAAGAAAACTCACATCTAGTCTGCACAACTTGTACAGAAACTTCCTCACTTACGCAAGAACAAGCCAATGAAGCCAGTAGCTTCTTTTGAGCTACACTTATAAACCCCCCACATGTAACAATAAATGCTGCAGAATATTGAGCACAACAACCTTCTTTCAATATTTGTGTGTGATACCAGCACGGCCACTCAGGGAGGGTGGCAAGCAAGAGATCCATAATTCAATTAAAGCAGGTATTACACGAAAGCTTTGCTCCCTGATGGAAAGAAAAGACAGCTACTGCTTAGGCCCAGCCCAGAGCAGAGGTCTAACCTGTGCTGCCAGCAGAGCTCTCCAAACTACAATTCCTTCCGTGCTTCCCCCTGGCTCTGGTGCCCAGCAGGACAGCTCTGGCATGCACCAGCAGCACGGGGCAGCTCCCCCCTGCCCTGGCTGGCTCGGGCAGGAGGGGCAGGAGCCCCAGCAAGCCCCACTGGAGCTGCCCTGCCTGGCATCCCCAGCCCTGGGCAGGGTGGAGGAATAGGATGGAGCGAGCAGCTCCACCTGAGCACAGGTTTGTGATCCAACAGCTGGAAACAAAGAGCAGGTGCTGCAAAGAAGAGTTAAAGTGGCCATAATTCAATGGGAAAACAGAAACCAGCTTAAACCTCTCACAGCCCTTCTCTCCACTTCCAAATCTGCAAGTTTGGCAGACTGAGGAACCCATGAAAAACATCTGAGCAGAATTTTGATTAGAGCCAGATGAAAAAGGCAAGCTGTCTTTCTTCAATTCCTTGCCATAACTCATTTCCCTACAAATTACCAAGGAATTTCTCAGCAACAGAAATGCAACTGGATTTTCAGAAATTTTCTCCTACTTTTGAATAAGTATCCTTTTTTGACTTTATCAAACCACCTAAGAATTCCTGTCAAAAAGATATATTAACCCTTTAGTTTTTTTTTTTTGTCAAAAAGATATATTAACCCTTTAGTTTTTTTTTTNTGAGGAAAAAAAAGAAATGGATATAGCTGTTACTTAGCTACACATCAATATTTGCTGGGGTAAGACTCTCTGCCTCCCCTAAACCTCAATATTCCATTCATTTGTGCCTGATGTGGCTAAAGATTCATTTCTAAGGTCAAGGTTTACACAGGCTGGACTTGGTTGAAGATACTGTACAAAACCTGCAAGCCGGAGAAAATTCTTTCCTTTTATCAACACTCTGTTGAAGCTTTAAGCACCATTATCCATCCCACGCACAGACTTTTTGGGTACAGCTGCCCTTTCCCTGAAAAAAGGAAATATTTGCATCTCAAAGACATTTGCTTCTTATGAACCATCCCAAGGACTTAAATATTTTTAAGGCATACTCTCATTTCCAAGCCATTTACATAGGAACTTTAACACTCTTGTGAATGAATCAGACATTGTGCATCATCTGTAATGAATTCAGGGAGTCTTACTGAGCACCTACAAAACCCAAGGAGAGCTGGATTTTCGTTATGTACCTACTTAATGCTTCAAAAAATCAGATCATAAACACAGTCTGGGTTTTCAGGCACTGCCCTTTATGTGCTTTAATTATTTACATTGAAAAATATTTCAGGTTTAAAGTAGATTTAATGCAGTAGAGATTGAAGGTTTCAAAACAGGAATGAAACTAAATCTGGTTACATCAGTGTGAGTTTTGCTTTTTGCAATTTCATTGAAAAGGAGGAAAATTAAAAGAGGAAAATTAAAAGCAAGCCCCTACAAATATCTTTGAGGTTTTTAAAAGCTTTTTAGGACCACCCAACAAAGCAATCCCAGCTTCAAGTGGAGACTACCAGCAGGTACTTCGTATTTGTTCCCAGGACAGCCAGTGAGGGATTTTGCTGAGGGCAGCAGTCTCCTGTCTACGTGGATTCCCCAATGCCCTAGAGAAAGGCAGCTTGGGATTCCAGTGGCAGGAAAAGCAGCCCATCACCTTGTGAAAATCAAACTGCCTGATGGGGTCTGACTGCTCAGAGCACAGGTCGTGGCTTCCTGCTGCTTCCCTCTTGGCTCAGGACATCAGTGGTGCACAGAACAGAACAAATGCACTGCTAGAGGGACTGTGATGAATCACTCACAGGGGCAGATTTCCACCTTCCTCAGCAAATTCTGCAAAAGGGGCAGGTGTATTTTGTTAAAAAAAGTTCCTCCTAATGGGCAAAAAGTATAATAATTCTTCTCTGTGTTGCACTTCCAGGCTGTCAAAAATTTTGGCTGAATTTGGTAATACAAAATGTTGAGGAAAAAGCAGCTTTCAAAAGAAATGTCCAATTAACTTCCTTTTCTGATTTTTATTTGTCCTGAAATTAGATTTTATTGGAATTGTATTTACAAAACTTGTGCTGTGGGGTATCTTTCCTCCACAGTCTGTCATTGCTCATGAGCAAAGGACACACAGAGAGTTCTTATAGTTCTTTTTTCTCCTATCATTCCTCAAGGTGAACTATGATTTCTTTCAAGAGCTTTGCTTGCAGAAAAGTAAGGATTTTGTGAAAGACAGAGGCAAAAATATTAATTGCTTTTTCCCACTTTACTGACAGTTCCAACAGCAGCAAATGTTATTGCAAAGGAGCAAAAAAGCCTCCCACTGTCAACTGCAAGATCACATCAGTCCTGAAGTCAGCTCAACCTTTGCTGTTCCTCCCACCTTCCTTTCCCAATAATGTCTTGGGAGGGTGCTGAGGCATCCTCTCCAACAGAACAGTTATGGAAAAAGTCACAGAACATTACAATCACCAGGCAAATTAAGTGAAATAGTAACAGCCATTCCTATGAGGTGGAATCTTTCAAACCCTGGAAGGGAAGGGAGGGGAGAGCAATAACAGGAAACTAGAAGGGAAATTGCATTTTCCCCATTTTCTTCACAAGAGATAAACTTTCTTCAAAATTTTCTGTTTTCAATTCATTGGGTGTGTTATTAGATGCTGATTTCATGCCTTAGAAACAACAGATAAGGCAAAAACATCTATTTGCCACCCAGAATAGAATATTGATTTATTTTTTCCCAGCTTGCCTGCCAAACAAAATCCAAGCTAAAGCAGACTCTGTGGCAACTCGAGGTCACCGTAATTCTCTTTAGTTCTTCTCCTTGTCAAAAGCTATGATATCAAAGCTGCCCTTTTGTTCCTCTTAATTTCATCAAATGCACTCCCTACCTCCAAGCTTCCCTACTTTGTCAAGGTAAGATGAGGGATAACTCAGAGACTTGGACTCAGAAGTATCTACAATAAGGATCTGAGCTAGAAGAGCCAACAGAAGCCTCTTTGCACAGCTCCAGCCCTGCAGACAGCCTGTGTTTTCCTGGGAGATGGAAAAGTGTAATGTGAACAAGAGCCAGGCTCTGCAGCATAAACAATAACAAAAAACTAAAAGTAGTATGTCAGATCCACTGAACTTTTCCTCACAATATGACAATTTTGAGGATTTCCTGAACCAGCCCCTGCATAAATATGTAAATACCCAAGGCCATTGGTCACAATATGCTTTTGAATTTGGTGTCTCCAGCACGTACCCAGGAAAATCTCAGCCTGAAAATGAACTGAAGTAGCTCACCTTCATTCTCAGTTTTGAAGGCCTTCACAAAATAATGTCGTGGCCTTGTCCCCCAGGGCCCAGGAACTGCCAAGGCTTGCTGCGTGCCTGTTCTCCTGGGCTTCATAAAAAATAGACCTAGCAGCACCTTTTAAACACACAGCCCACTGTGAGGTAAAAAACTCCCTCCACCCCATGCTTTGCAGAATGGCTGGACTGCACTCCGTGGCTTCTTCAGCTCAGTCACCTCCTTGGTCTCAGAGGGATTTAAAGCTTCCTCTTTTCCTCACTCCCTCCCTCATTTTTCTCACTGTTTTGGGGTGGAAGTGTTCGCATCGGAAACACATAATCACAGGATGATTATATACAAATGCTTTTATTGAAGAGCTCTGGAAATCAGAGGTACAGACCCTGACTCCGACATGGATTCGAGATGGACATGTTTTTATACTCTTTCATTATATAACTATATGTTAATCATTGAACTTATATTGTTCTATTGTATACATTGATTTTACCCAAGCATGAATCTTATAATTATTGTCAAGCCCCCCCAAACATTGCTTCTCATTATTCTTGTTGTGATTATGTAGTTTCTCATGATTCTTATTATGATTAAACAATAATTCCATTACTAAGCACTCATTAAATTTATCACATGATGCTTACACAGGTGTAGTTTCACATGATCTAGTAAAACAAAGCTCAATCTTCATTCCCAAGGCCTACCTAGTTCTGGTTCCCTTTCCCAGGCCTACCCAGGCCCAACCTTTCCTTTCACCCCCCTGAATCTATTCTCAAAATTTCAGAAACATTTTTAACCCTATGCTATCAGAAGCAGCCTTTTTTCCCCCACAGTCACATCTTACCTACGTATTCAGGATTTGGGATGTTCTGCTGGGAGAGGCACACAGCTAAAAATTGACTGTTGTTAGAAAAACACAAAAGAGTGGTACGGCTGGTGGGTAGGTGTTCTTTTGTTTGTTACTTTATAGCTTGTTTTGCCTTTTTACGTCTTACAACCTCTAACTGCATAATTTCTACCTAGATTTATGATGCATTATTTCCAAATCTGTCATTTCTTTCCGTATAGACAGTGTGAGATATCCATAATGCCCACAACTACATGATCCATGGCTAGCAAGGACCTGTCCATCATGCTCCACACATCAGGAATTCCTGATGTGATAGGAATGAGCACAAAGGGCAGCTGGCCAGTGTCTCAAATTCCATTATAGGCTGTGCTAGCAATTTGGAACCAGCTTATGAACAAAAAAAGCCAGGAGAGAAGAAAAGCCACTCTTGTCACATTCTCATAGGGATTTCCAGTATAATCATATTATATTTTCATTCATTGCCTTTACCATTTTCTGTCCATCTGTTCTCACCACGTTTTCCCCTTCAAACCAAAGCCCCTATAATTACAGACACTGGCCAGAACATTGGAATTAATCATTGCATCTTGTATTCTGGAGAACAGAAACACTGACTTCTTGTGGTTCTCACTGGGAGACTGGCAACAGAGCCTGACCTTGAGATCCTTTTCTATGTTCTTGGGTAAAACAATGATAGTTTTCAAATCTCAAAAGAAAGGAAAAGGAGAATGAAGGCAGCACAAGTTTTCTCTCAGCACTGTCAGCATGAAGACTTCTATCATTGCTAAAGTTTAATATCCGGAATATATCCAGCAGTCTGCAAGAGAACACTTCCTAAAGCAGAGGAAGATAAACACTGCTTTGAGTTTAGTTAGTACAGAAAGGTCTGAGCATAAGCCAGAATCCAGAATTTGACAGCATGCAGTAGTCATGCTTGGATCCAGTATTGGTTTTGGAGTTAGAAGCAATTATTTTGATATTTTAAAACAACCTTTACAGAAAGAGTATTTTCATAAGTTACTTTTTCTGACTCTTCCCAACAAGGTGAATAGAAACTGGCTCCTTTCTTTCTTCTCCTCTTGTTAACAATGGCAAGCTGAGACACCCTGTAAAGTGTCTGTGGGAGCCAGTGCTTTCAGAATAAAGCACGAAACATCCTGAGCCTTGTCAACAAGGTTCACTGCATCTTCAGCAGAAACAAATCATGGTAGAGAAGGGAATAAAACCCACAAGCCCCGGCTCCCACTACCCTCAACATCAGACAAACTGATTCTCAAACATGAAAGCTGCTTTTGTCTGGATGTCATTGTCAAAATGACAAGACCCCAGCAATTCACAAACTTCTGACACTAAAGGGTCTCACAGAAGAACACAAAGCTGGAGTCAAACTGTCAGGCAATCCAAGGTTTAACACCAAGCATAAGGTTTGTGTCATTAGAATGTTAAAATTTTTCAGCAGAAGGAATACCACTGGAGTTGAAGGGTTTACAGAAGTGACCAGCTGTGAAACAGTCAAGGATTCTGGCTGATACATCTTTGACCTGACTGAAAGGACCAGCTGATCACTCCTTCCTGACAACTCATGAACACTGCACAGCCTTGGATCATGAGTTTTTATAAACTCTTTTTTTAACTCTGAACAGCAAGCAGATGAAAATACATTCAAGAAAACATTTTCCTAGCAACTACAAAAGTGTGAGTAAGTGATTCTGGGTGATCGTTGGTAGTATTTACCAACCTTTTCAGACATTTTTAAGACTGAAATGATTAGTGTGTCTTCAGCTATGTTGCAATCCAGAAACAATTAGCAAGAGTCTTTGTTAGGAGACCATAAAATATCGAAACATAAAAATTTCTGATTCTTAATATGTAAAGTGTTTAATTTACTGCAAGCTACACCATTCAAAATGCTGTTTTCAAAATAAGAGTTTCCAGCCTAGGGAGTTATATAAAGAAGGTGTGTTCTTTATTGTTTTAATATACCTTAACTACATAATTGATGAAATGATTCATTCTCAATATTTAATGCCTCTGTACCCAGAAGACCATACCTAATCAGAACATGAGCAAATTATGCACCAAGAAAAGACAGAATAGAGAAAATATATTATTTGCTTAAAAAAAAAGAGAAAAGGACAAATGTTAGCAGCTCTCCATCTCGAACTGAATGCACAGGCACAAATGTTTAGACAGTCATTAATGTCAAAACTGTGTTTCCCAGGGTGAAATTCTGCCACTGCTACCCCCAAAGCCACACCTCTCACCTGACTGCAGTAGGGCCAGTGTTTCATTTCCCAGGGCGTTCAGTGGGAACAGGATTAGAGCACAGCAAAGGTTGGCAGATTGTTAAAATTAGCTGTTTCTGGTGTCCATCCTCTCATGATTGCCACAAAAATTCCTAATCAATTGTGCTGTAATTAATTGCAGAAATATCCCACTAAATACAGCTAAATCTTTCCAGATATGCCCATATAAGAGAAGAACTTACTAGCTGCTGTAAATCCACCTTTCTTGACATGCCTTCTCTTTTTTTGATTTATTTTTAATCTTGCACTTCTCCATTTTCCAATAGCTTTCATCCCTTGTTCCATACTTCTCCCCCTCAGGGAAAAAGCAGGGTGACAGTATAGACTGCACGGCAGCAGGAGGAATGGAAGGTTTATTTCAAAGTTGCTCTGTTCTTTTTTCCTGTGTGTGGCTTTGTTAAGTACATACAGTATTTCTGAAATCCAGCTAGGAAAAACTAGAAAAGTCTTCCAATTATAATCCTTGATATTTCCCCTGAAGCTAAACCAAAGCCCCTTTGAACTAGAAAAGTGTCTTTCAAAAACGAGAAGGGCAAGACCTGAACTTTTCTACCTGTAGTCTTCTAGTCCAAGATTAGAGTTGTGGGTTGATTTTTTTTCCCCCTCTTCTCCTCAAGGAAGAAAATACACTGATTTTTAATACGACTATTTTTAGTTAATCCACCTTTCTTTTTTATCCTCTGTAGCCAATGCCTGCACCAGTCATTTGAGCATTATTTAAGTTATATGTCTACATCAAAAGCAACACTCTCCCTGGTGTGTATTTGCTGGCTGTTCAGAGGAGGTAAATAAGCTTTTGCAGTGCTTCTTGTCTAAAATCCCATTGTCACAGGTGTGTTTATTGATTGATTTTCCCAAGTATGTAAGTTATGGATTAGCTTTTGCTCACGCTGGAAAACAGTTTCCATTAGGAAGCCAATGCCTCATACGGTGCAGGAGGATTTAGCACGTGTGGATTCATCTGGTGCTCTCCCAAATGGCTCCGAGGTGGGGCTGGGGGTGATTTCAGGAGGGAGGGAATTCATCATACCTGCCACCCTGGGTGCTGCTCATAAGGACATAAAAATTGAGACCTGCGTGTGTTGGTTAGAATAACTACTCTAATGCAGGTGGTTTAGAAAACTTATGGGTCACATAAACATGAGTTTTCTAGCATGAAGTGTCATAGCAAGGTGCAACAAGGGTTTAATGCATAGAAAGTGAATAATTCCAATTTTTTCTAATGGGTTTTCATATCCATATGAAGAAAAACAACTCAGTTTCCTGCATCTTTTAAAAGCAGCACACTTTACATTAAAACTATTGCCTTTCTGCTTGATCTATGTTTTTAAACATAATATTATGCCCAGAATCTGAACTAAAAAAGGTAATAAAGATACTGTCTTCTGGGACCAGGACAGCAATGAAACTTCCATTCTCATAACTCACCAACCCTGAGTACAGTCTACCAAATTTATTCACCTGGAATATTTTACAAGTAAACAAAGGGAAACACGTTCCAATGAAACAATGTTCAGTATTCTAATCTGAGGTCTGCATGAGGACAAGTAATCATGCATTTTCCTTAATGATTTACACTTATTCCTCATTTTTTAATATGTCTCTAGCAAATTAGACAGAAATCTTCAAGGCGTTATTGGAGTTGTGTCAAAGATCATTACCTGCTTTGTTTGCTCCAGCGAAAGTCCAAAAGATACACAGAAGATAAACGACTAGAGTGAGGGGAAAAATCTCATGAAAGGAAGTCTCCTGGTACATTAGGAAAGTTAAGAGGGAATAATTCTACTACAGAATCTCTCAAAGGCCTTAACCAGAGTAAATTCTTTGCTATATTCAGGAGAGGCTGGATGGTTGCTTGGTTGAAGTACAAATATAAAGCATTACACATTTCAAGGTCTCAGGACTCTCAGAGTTACAAGGCAACCAGAGAAGTCTTCATTTGCTAAGGTGTTTTGGTTTCTTAGTTAGCCCAAAATTCTAGCATAAGGACTTTTCACTGATGGAATGCCAGTACACAAGGAGTACTGCTGGGTGGAAGACTGTGAACACCAATTATTTAGGCATTGAAGCCCTGAGTGTCACAAAGTTTAGACCCTTGTGGTGGAGCCAACACTTCTTCCCCTTCCAGACACATTGCAAAGATGCCTACATCCAACACTGAGGGGAAACCAGGTACTGTGGTTTCCAAGGGGCGCTTGCTGGGAAAGCAAGAAGCTGAAATGTGAGAATTCAAGAGAAAAGTGAGATTATTCCTTGGCTGAGAGGACACTACCCTACTCAAAGAATCCCCATATTTTTCCCTTTCAGTCCCAAAAAACAGGAGTGGGAAGCGGTGGAAGGTTTTTAATGAGTTCTCACAGAGGCACAAAGACATTGGTGGGTACTCGACTTTGCACTTGCTGAAAGGAGAGAGCCTTTGGATCACAATCTAGCACTGCCTTTGCAATGGTTACCCCAAAAGATCTGAGAAGACTCTTGTTGGCCTAATCAGCATGGAAAAAGCCATCCCTATAATCTTTTCTGGATAAAGGATAAAATAGAGTTACACTACAGCAGTGTCCTTTCTAGACATGAATATGATGTGGAACAGATCAAGGTCACTACCCAAGGGAGACAAAAGTCACAGTCTGGACTTTACCTACATTGTTTTATTACCTTGGCATTGACAAGCTGGACAATTTCCTCTGCTTAGCAAACAGTGCCTCAGAGAGAGGCAAGCCTGGAGACAACTTTCAAGCTGCCTACTGTGAGGCATGCACTTCAGAAGTGTATAATATGTATTATAGCGAGTACAAAAAAATAATGGCAAAAGTTTCATACAGAAAACACCCTCACTGTGAAGCAAAAAAAAAAAAAAACAACCAAAAAAAACCCCAACTGGTTAGCATTCAGGAGCACAGCTCTTTAAGCTGATATTGATGGATTGATTCATTAGATGTATAGAAGTGCTATTAAGAGGGTGAGGGCTCCTATCCACATAGACAGCCACACTCAGCACAGCTTCAGAGCACATCTCGAAAGCAACCATCCAAATTAAAGGCATCCCATCACAATTAAATCCAATCACATAAGCTCTATACCCTTTCAGTTATCACTTCCATATTGTCCCACAAATTTCAGGGCCTCTTTTGAGAGAAAAGACTGAATCCCATTGTGTGCCTTGACTTCACAAAGTGCCCTGGCTCAGACGATGTTTTGCTCAGGCACAGAGGAGAGGAGGCACTTTCAGACCAGGTGTCAAGAGCTTTTGAATTACAGCAGTGCCCGGCCCATCTTTCCTCACTCATTTTAATCAAGGAGGTTCCAATTCAGAAAACCCCTACTGATCACAGCTCAGACTAATATTGTAAGAAAAGCAGGAGAATGTTAGAATTGCAATGTAGATAGGTATGCTACTCATATGTGCTAATGTATGCACATCTCCTGAAACAGCCTGAAATTGCTTTGAGTTCATGATTTTTTTGCCAGCCCAGGCAAAGCTTCCACTGAATGTTACCAGGAACATTATTTGACTTGAAAGAGCAAGCGTGAATTTTGTGCATCTGCCCAGCGATGTGAAATCAATTCTGATACTGCCATTGAATGTAACTTATCTGAAAATTACTTTCTTGTGCTGTGGTTTTCCCTCTGAAACCCTGCAATGGTTGAACTGATAATGTTGGATCTGAAGTCCCATGACTATTATGCAGTATTACTCTCCAGCTGGGAGACTTGGCAAGGCAACACATTGACATCTTCATGAACTTAGCACTTCACATCAAGGAGAGGATGTGAGCCTGTCAACTTGACACTCATAGTGCAATCTCTTTCAAATTGGCCCTTAGAAATCTTTACAATATGACTGGAAGCTCTTCACAGTCATATAAATAGGATACATTAGACTCAGCTGCCACCAAAAAATAAAAAGTCAAAGGGTACTAATCATGTCCTTTTCCTCAAATTAATATTGTCACATTTACTTATTTGTACTTAGAAGATGTTGGTGAAATGTCTCTTCCATCTGTTTTGGTGCATACTTACACCATTAGGAGGAGTCTTTCATTTTATCTTTACTGAAGCTGTCCTTCAATTAACACAGAATTTCTTTCTAGCTTGCCAGATATTTTTAAAGTTACAAATGTATGTCACACTAATATCTAATCCTTAAGAAATGCCTTCACCTCATTAAATTAAAAGGAGAACCTACTTAGGTTCATTACAATGGCAGGATTAAGGGAAATGATCGGTGGTATTTAAAAAGTATTTGACAGGGTTTTAAAGATGAACAGAAATTCTGAGCACTTCCTCCTACTTACCTAGTCTGCATAGCTATGAAAGCAATTTAAAAAGTGATTAAAGATAAATCAACAACAAGAATTTGACACTTAAGAACCCACTTACAGTCTCACAGTCCTTTATATTGACCTAGTATACTTTACCTATTAATAAACTACAATTTGGCTTAGGGAGAAAAAAGGAAACTTTATGTTGCTCTCATGATCCATATTGCAGAAAATCTCAGAGAAAATACGAAAGTCTAGGCACCAAGAGGATGCGCCCTACAGGCAAAAACTATCTGCCAGATATTCCCTGCTCCATCATCTTCTGTTGATCTTCACTCCAGTACTTCAAATTCCAAAAGTATTGCATAAGGAGATAAATGCCTTTTGGTATTTTAGCACTGTTCAGATCCTCTATGATTTTACACTTTCATACCAGCAATGTGAGTCAAACTTCTGTTTGCATAACAGGTATGTTTCCTTACATGTGAGATGAGTGCACAGCAGCATATGGGCTAACTGCAATTACAGAACTGCACAAGGGCCACTTCTGTGCACAATGCAGCAGCAAAAGCCCACAGGATCAAGAATGGAGTGTAATCTTCATGCAAAATACAAACTTCGACAGCATTCCAGGCCACCTGAGACAGTTCCCTAGGGTCTCAGCTGTAAAACAGAAATTTGACATCAAACACCCAGCCATCCTTTCATTTAATTACTTCCTCTCATTTCATTAGCTCTGTGCTAGCTGAGTTGCATGAGAAATTCTACGGTGTAAGAAGGATCTGTAGCCATGGAAATATTTTTTCTCTGAAAGCATACTTGCTCACTTTGTGAAAAATGTATAATCCTTCCTGGCAAAGCAGAGAGGATATTGGATGTTTGAAGGAAGCAGATTGAGCCCTGGCTATAGCTTTCACATTGCAGCCCACAGTGTGGGGCGAAAGAAAAGCCCCAGAAACTCCTTAGTCCTGGGGGAGTCCTGGTGCAGCTCCTGTCTGAAGGCAGCCTTGCCTGACAGGTTTTCCTGGAGCAAAGGGGGTGCATCCTGCTCCTTTCTCTGTGCTTGGCAAGCATCAGGAGCCAAGTCTCCCTCACTGCTTTTCTGCCTCTTCCCTCTTGGAGGAGCTGACACCCGGAGGTGGAAGAAGAGGAATCCCTCATTTCACTCATCCAAAATTCAAGGAGTAGTGCCTGCAGAGTACATGGAAATGACACCTGCTGTCTTCCTGTGAGGAACAGCCCAGTCCAGGGTGTGTGTCACTTAGTGCTGTGAATTTAAGTACAAACTATGAACTACTAGACTTTTAAGATTTGAGTAAATTTCTTTTCTCCATTTTGCTAATGGAAGAAAAAGCTAGTAAAGCTAATCCTTATTTCAATTATTTTCAAGAGGCAGCAAAACCCACACCATATTTGGTAAGCTTATTATTTGTGTTGGTAGATTGGCAGAAGATCCTACAACATGAGTTACATGGTGATGAAGATGCTGGCTCCCACGAGACCTAGTTCTGCTCTAGAAATTAGAGGGTATATGCCCCTCTACCAGCAGACTGAGGAAAAAACCTCACAGTAATACTTAACCAGAATTTAGCCAAAATGGCTGCATCTGCCCTACAGATATTATATTTTTTTCTTTCTTACACAAATCACATTCAACTGCACTTGGCTGCTGATACAGGAAATGGGACATTTCCTTCAGGGAAGCAATGACTCTACAGATCCCAGTCTATCACACAGATTTCAGACACCCATAAATATTTCTATTTTGTTTCAATCTCTTCAGGTCTCACACCAAGTCAGTGATGAATTTATAGAATGAGGCATCTGTGGCTTGTCAAAGTTTACTTTTACATGGCAGGCAGCACAGACAAAATTAATTCCTGGCTATCACAAATGGATTACAATAAAGTGCCACGTTAGGTTGAGCTCAGCTAAATTCAAGCATCCATTGAAAAGATACAGTATTTCACATTCAAGAGCAATTGCTAAATTCTGGCCTTTTTGCAAAATCCAAGGAAGGGACAATTTATTATTTAAGCAGGCACTGCAGTAGATCAGGAGACAAACCGGCATCCTGGCTATTAATTACCCTCCAGGGTGACCAGCAGGGAAAACTGTCAGTATCAAACCATCTACAGCACACATGTCAGTGAGAGAAGAAGGGATGAATATCTGCCTGCTTACTACCAATACCAAATTGCTCAAATACCAATTTGAGAGTAGAAGTGAGGACCTACAGTATTAGCAGCCAGTGTCCAGCAGTCAAGGGCTGTCAACAGCCACTCCTAAACTCAGAGGAGCTATTTTGGACCTGTAGAATGCACTCTCTGCACTTGTACATGTTTTTTTCCCCCACCTTGGAAGTCACTGTGGGAAAGTGATAGTGCACACACAGGTCTTGCCCCAGCAGGGAGTCAAGCCATGTCCAAGGTGGGTGACTGGATCCCAGTTTATACAATGTAAGGAGCAAGCAACATAGTCTGACTTCCACCGAGTCTGTGGCTTCTCCTGGATCAGAGGCCTGGAGAACACATATGAGTGATTTTACTTAGGCTGGAGTGGGAGGAGGAAGGCTGTGTCCAGCTGAATGCTAAGGTAGCACTATTTAAGTTGAGCAGCTCAGAATGACAAGCATGTGATGGCTTCACCTGCACAGTAAGTACATCTGGGAACCATGCCCTGGTTCATCACAAACCCTGGCATCTTGGGGTCCAGCCCAAAAAACCAGTGATTTTGTCAAGAGGCCTCAGGCTAGTGCTAGACAAGGGCTAATCCTTGCTTCTGACAGACAGGAACCAACCAGGAACAAGGAACAGAAGAGATGGGACACGGGATGAGATGTGGGCAGCATATTCTTGGGAACCATTTTAACTTCTTATTCTTACAGATCTCAGCCAGCTCACAGGGCTTTTGAGCAGGTTGCTGCTGGTGAGCTGTGATTTCCCCTCTGCTAGGTAAAAAATTATTCAAGTAAGCACAACTCCACAGTCAAAAAGGGGTTGAGTATGGGTAAGGTCATGTTAAACATATCACAAATATGTTGGTTTTTAAAATTTTCTGAAAAAGAATTCAAGAGGCAACATGCTGTTCCCTTTAGCATAATTTTCTCCCACTATCCCTCAAGCCTTTGCCCTGCTGATGGGGATGCCATCACATGGTGCAACAGAACTCCTCATTTCCCCTACCTATAACTCCTGAGAGGTTGCAGTTCTTCCTGCAAAGTGACAGTAAATTTTAAACAGGACTTGCTAAATCCTTGGCTGGAACAACAAATACTCTTTTGCACCATGCAGAGATCATGAAAGTAGCAAGGGCTTCTGGCCATTCCAGCACAGCACTGAATGGGTTGCTCTGCATTCTGTAACCTGGCAAGCCTGCAGCAGATGCTCCTTTTGGGCATGGCAAAACCTCTTAGTAATCTCTGTCTTTTTAACTACTGAGTTTGCAATTGACTACTGAGCTGGCAATTGACTGAAAAAATCCCACAGGAGCAACAGTGGGAAGGGGAAAAGTGGTGCAAGACAGAGCTGAATATGATGCCATGGGTGGTACTTCTTTAAACCACTCCTGTCTCCACAAACCACTTATCCTTGAGTGTACATAGTTTCCTCCTCAGCAGCACTTTTTCCTGTATTCTTTATTCTGCTGCATAATATCAAAGTACCTGAATCTTGTGATAAGCACTACACACTCAGTACTAATCACGGTGGATTTTATCCCCTTGTTCTTTCTTGAACTTCTCTTAATTTCTCTACTTGTTTCTGATTGGATCAACTATAATTGTTATATTGATTTTAAACTTTTTCTATCTGCAATTTATCAGCAGTATCTTTTCTATTTGCTGCTGCCTTTGACTGAAGGAACAGTCTGAATGAATCAGAATTAGGTCTACTCACAGCTGAGCTGTGGAAACCTGCTGAGCCATTATAGCTAGAGCCCTGGATCCCAGAAACTGTCATAAATAAAAGCCATTATGACTAGTACCTCATGCCATTTCTGACTGTGAACATATGGCAGCATCCTCTGTATGGCCAGGAAAACAATAACTACTTTATGGACCTATCTGAATATTGAAACAAGGAGCTTTTCTCTGATGTTAGGCAAAAAAACATCAGAATTCCTAGTAATTGAATAGTTTGATTTCTAAATTCTGCTTCAGACATTCAGTGCATGTCCCTTCTCTTGCCTGTGAACTGAAAAGCCAGACCCAGTGTGAAGGAGAATTTCTTTTCTGTCAGAAAAGCTGCACAGCAAGTGCAGCTCTTGCATGTCTCTACAGGGCTGAGTGAAGTGCAGGAATCTTTGTCCCCTCTCTAAGGCAAGTTTATCTCAGCAAAAAAGTCATTAAACCATGTGCAAAATAAGTGATGCAAATAAAATAAACAAGATATATCTGTGCAGCTTTGGAGATGGGAGCAAGCAAGAAGAAACAAAAAGAGAGGGGCAGCAGGGGGGTGGAGAGAATGGAGATGCCCGCAATGAAGCTTCGCGCACAGGAGTGAGATGGACATCTGCCTGCAGCCTTCTGCTGTCCAAGGTGATATGATTTCATAAACTCTTAATTAAAACTCATCAATTCCTATCGTAAAACAAGCTGCAAGAGTCATGCCATCTGTACTATGGGAAAACTCCTAAATGCTCTGCCTGTTTTTGCACATGAAAGTGCTGTCGTATCAACGCTGTAATTTCTGCTCAAAGAGCTATTTTCCTCTCCTCCGTCCTTTAGTGTCCCTTCCTCTGGTAAATCTGTAGATATCAGTCATATCATCTCTCAACCTTTGTTTTTTCTCACCTGAAGAAGCCACACTTTTGATTTCCTTTCATAAGGCTGCCTGCTAAGACCATTGTGCCCATCTCACTTAAATCTTCCATCTTAAATTAATTTTTGTGAGGTTCTACACAGACAAGCACACTATTTCAGATACAGGCTTGTACACAGCATGGAAGTAACTACACTAAAGGAAGAATTTAATGACTTATGACCCCAATGAGCTTTTTCATAACTGTGTCTGCAGCTGACTAAAACACATGACCTGGCTCCCTCGCTTCTCCCAGCTGAAGCACCAGTTAATGCCTGAAATTCTTGTTCATGGTCCCAAAGTGCATATCTTTGCATTTTGTACTATAATGTTCCATCACATTTAAATGGTTCCTGATCTCAAGGTCATCTAATTATTTCTATATAATATTCACGTAATTCACGTTTTTATTGTTAATATGTCCCACATCTGCACCACCAGAAAAAAAAAATCTTTAATTCTCTCCTAGTTTTTGGTACTGAGGTCATTGATGAAAATTTAAAATCTTTATTATGATTATTTATTTATTGGATTATTATGCCATAATCTGATAATTGCACTTTGCTAGACACTTTCTAAGAGTTTCCTTTTCAGCATGGCCTCTTGCCAGCTTCTTCTGGACCACCTCTCACCATCACTTCATAATTTTCCTAAGTTCACCCTAATTTAATTAAATTAGTGTAAGTTTAACTAATATTTTCCCATCTGGCACAAGAGTAGACATTTTACAGAAGCCTGGAATACTGCTTACACATGTACTTTTTTTCTCCCCTCCCCCTCAGCTATCCCATGCTCTACAAATGGCAAGGAGTGAGCCAGGGCTGAGTAGCCTGCAATCCTACAGATGTGTTGGAGTTACACCACCAGGAGGATGAGAAGACCAGAGTATCATTATTCTCTGGGCAACCAGAGACCCAGGGCATCCACTGGGTTTGAAATTCAGCCTTCTCAGCATCCCACACAATGAGATTGCAAGGGAAATCTTGCCCTATTCCCTCCTCCCTGACAACAGACATCACTACAAGAAGATGCCTTTGAACATTCCTTCCCTAAAACCAATTTTTCCAGAAAGGACAAGAGATTAAGGAGTTCCAGTAGAAACAGGATTTCTCCCTATGCGTGCACATATGTGTTTTTAAAGCATCCTTCTTATTTTGCACAGTAGCAATTCCAGAAACATTCCTCTTTAAAATTATGGGTTCAGCACCAATGCAGTAAAGCCCTAAGTGCTACATTTTGCTGCCAATTCCTTCAGTGCTTGCAGCTTTCTTGCAGCCTCCTAAGAAGTCCAGACTCCCATAGAATCTATCCAAAATGATAAAGTCATGTTAAAGGCCTTTGCAGCCTTTTTTTTTTTTAAAGAAATGTCAGAGCTAATACTTGCCCTTTGTGCTGTTTTCTTCTGGTATTACACAAATCCTGTGAGATTTTCCCATTTGACCTGATGACCGCACACCTTACCCTTGGCAATAAAAGGCACATCCATCCATGAGTCAGAAACAAAACAGTTGGATTTCTTGGTCTTTCTGTAAATGGTAGTAATTTGTAAATAGTGTGTAAATAGTGTGTAAATACACACTCGTTTCGGCTTTTATCAAAATCTGTGCTTGGAGAGCAGTGTGGATGTGAAAGGGAAAAATAATGGGTTTGGCACTGCAAGTGCATCAGAAAAAGCCCCGGTTGTCTGCTGTTCATCCAGTGAACTACAGAGTTTGTGAGTGCTGATTTTCATTTGCCAAAACATTTAGGCTTTATGGAGTCTTGTTTTATCCTCCTATCATATTCCCACCCAGGACTCAGGCTTACTGATATTCTCCATTGTAGCTAATGTTCTCTTATGTCAGAGCATGACATGAAAAACCTCTAAAAAGATGGCATAAAAAAGAGAGTACTTTTTTTGTTCAAGGTAGACTATCAAGTTTTTTAGAGCCATTTGCAGTCGAGACTTTGGAGTCTGGTGCCAATCTCACATTACCTTCACCACTGGGGACACAACTGACACACTGACACTTTGCAAAAGAATATATATTCCCCTTTTACCCTTCCTGTCAAGGATGACTCAAAATAATACAAAGTACTTGAACACATCCCAGCCATATTTGTTATGCCTCCAGCAAAATTTGATCCAAACTGTGATAGGATGGGTTTTTAATTGCCATGGGTTCAGGGAGTTTGGAAAGTTTCTGAGGTCTTTTCTTCCTCTTTGTTTTATGGACAATGCAGTTGTTAGCGTAGTACAGGCTCTAATACAAGAAATAACAGAGAAAGCTGAGATGGTGAACTTAATCTCAACATCAGTGCCTTTTTCACTTCATTCTTTATTAAAAAGGTCAGCTGTAATTAAGGTGCTTACTTATTTAAACACCTATAGATAAGGATGAATGATCTCTCAGAGCAGTGCCATGAACACTGAGATAAAGATAAGCTAGATGTTTTCCAAGTGACTGGGTCTGATTAAATTTCTCGTAAAATACTTTTGTAGAACTGGCTAAAGTAGTTTCAGATTTCCTAGTGGTTGTCTTTGAAAATTTCTGAAAAATAAGTGGAAAAGACTGCAGAGGGATAAAAACAATGCTCCTTTACCGTAAAGCAGAAAAAAAAAAAAGAATATTATAGATACCACAATTTCAGATCTTGGATGAATAGTGAAAAAAAACCCAAACCAAAAACAGTTGAAGAATGTATAAGCAATTAAAAGAAAAATAAGAAAGACTAGAAACAGCCAATAAGTAGTCACTAGGAACAAATGTTCTAAGACCAATTTAGTTGCTTTCCTTGGCAGGGTAAACAGCTTGTATTTAGAGAGGTGTTGCAATAAATGCCAGATATCTTGACTTGAGTAAGGTTTCTGATCTTATCTCCTATAACATCCTCATAAGAAACCTAAGAAACAGTGGAAAATAAACTGGAGAATGGAATCCAAATTGTCTTGAAAAACATCCTGGAGACCGTAGGCTGCCAGAGGACAATCCCAAGCATTGCCTCTCTGTGGAGGGATGGAGTCCCTCCATGATTTCTTTCTGACCCACATGATAAAATATAGGATATGTGTTAAACTGACAGGTTTGCTAAAGTATTAGATAAGAGAAAAATGTGAAGTTTTACATTAGTAAAGCCAGTACATAAGGTAATTTTTCCCTTCCCCGTGGGGCTCACAAGGACTGGGTGAGAACAGTGCATTCGGTTTTTGGCCAGCATGCTGCTGGGCAGCTATGGAACACTTGGAGAGAAGTGGAGAGTGACAAAAAGATCCTAGTTTTCTGCAAAAATGTGGGCTAGTTTGATTTAGGGAAAATGCTGAGAGGCAGCATATAACAGTGTTCATCTATGCAAAGAGCACAGTGAAAAGCTCTTATCCGTGACAAAGGAAGACAGGAAAAAGCTAATGAACTTCAACTACAGCAAGAGTAGATATTAGGAAAAGCTTTCAGCAGTAAAGATACTTAATTATCTATGGAATTTTTAGAAATTCCATCTCGGAAGATCTTTAGTAACAGATTCAGATAAGTTGTCCATTTAAAACTCCAATTTATCCACAGAAGATTAAAACCACTTTTCCTGTCTTACACTTTCTTGCTCCAGACTCCTTCCCTCAGTGCCCATTAGATGCCTCACATGTGCAGGTCCCTGATGGAAGTTCTGCCACACTTCCATAGCTCCTTCCTCCAGCAATTCCCACTAGCTTCTTTTCCTTTACTCACCTATTGCAACCTCTTCAGCAGTTTTTAAGTGCACCACAAAAACTGCTGCATTAACTCCCTTGCATTTTCCTCCTGCTGAATTAACTCCCTGGCTTTACCTTCTTTCACCTCCATACAAGCTGTATGTGCTTGACAAGGGATGAACCAGTCCCTGGGACATGTTTGACCAAATAGGACATGCCAAGCAACACCTGGCACCTCTAAATAGTCAGCAGCCCATCAGAATTCCCCCCCAGGCTGGGTTAAACACCAGCTCTGAGCCACAGGGCTGGCTATGATGGATCTGGCTGGTAAGGAGATGGATTGCTTGAATTCCTGACTTCCCCTCAGTTTAGCTTGGAAAAGAACTTTAAGATCACCAAGTCCAGCTGCAAATGTAATATCAACAAGTCCCCCTTTAAACCATGTCCCTCAGTGCCACAGCTACACTGAGGCATAGCCCTCTCATGCAGATGGAACTCTGTTGCAGTAACTCCCACTGCATTTTCTTCACCCTCCTCAATGTGATTGCAAGCAGAAGAGGTGATGGTGAGGCAACAGACAAGCAAGTTAGAGTTGGATCCCAGAGGGCTCCCTTGATTAAGTCATGGAAAAATCATGCTTTGAAAAGCAAACTCCACTGCTACCCATAGAAGGGGCAGCAAAAACTCCACAGCCCAATGCATGCAGCTCTCCAGTGAGCAACAAGCCAGACCTACTCACGATACCGAAATGCAAGTTATCACATCCTCATTGCTGCAAAGGAACAGGACAGACCCCAAGCACTTTGTTTACCAAGCAGATTTACTCAGCTAATGCACTGAAAGCTTTATGTCCAGGTTGTGCTACAGCTAAAACACTCTTAGATGAATATGGGCTGCTGTATTGGATTTCAAGATCAACACTTCCATACAGTTTTCATTCATTGATTTCAGATGCCTGCACTGAGATTGCCAGGCTTGAATGTTTAGAAGGACTGAATTTTAGTAATTACCTGTTATTTTCAATAAAATCTATCCCAAACGTACCTGAAGCTTCAGTGCCAAGTCAAATACTTCTAATTAATACAAAGTATTTTAAACATGTGTGTTTTCCTGTCAGTACTGCCTCACTTCCAATACATGCCTCCAATTGCTCTAAGTTTTACAGATACAAGGCATATGCTGAAAAATCCAGTGAACATTTCACTAAACATTACACATTTTAATTAAATAAAATGTGATTGCCAGTCAGTTTAATTTATTTCTTTAAAGAAACAAATAAGACTTATTTGAGCCTCAAAATTTGAGGCACAGGTCTTGAACTTATCATCATCTATTTTAGAAGTTTCTACTTTTTGCCTGTGGCATACTTCATTTTGACACGTCCATCATTTTTCAAATGGATGTGTGCTGCTATCCAAAATCCATTACTTGTGCTATGAGTTGAATAACACTCTATTATTTACTTCTGGCATAGTATAATCAGACACATGCATCTTTGTTGGCTTTGTTACTGGCTTTCACTTTCTAACGAAGGAGCCTGAATACATTAACTTAACATTTTAATGAATTGGTAACAGTAATGGGTGCTTAGAGTATAGATTGCTTTTGTATAGTGCTGCTGTATTGAGAAGTGCCTTGAAGTGTTGTCCAACGTTTACCAAGCAGTTAAGAAAGCATGATTTATTTTGGACTAGTTTTATTAGGCAGTTATTGATAGCTATATAATGAATGATCTGTATGCAAGGAAAAGCGTTCGATTGCTTCTTTCAAACCATTCTTGACATGTAGCGTAGCCAAAATAAACAACCTCCTTTCAGAGACTGCTTAAATCACAGAAGAAATCCCTACCAGCACTCAATGAAGGTTCTGTTTTTCCCCTCTTAAGGCAATTATTTTTCAAGCATATTAAAAAAATCTGGGTATTTTTCACTCAAATGTCCATGACTCAAAATTATTCTGCACATGTTATGAAGGGGATAATATCTCCTCCTCTTTATTCTTTTCATGTGAGTGTAGCACACTGTAGGAAGATAAAACCCACACAAACACACTCTCTTCATACAAAGAATGCAGTGGTTCAGGCCGCAATCAATCTACATTTTTGTTTCTAATTTCATTTTTGTTTCCTCTGTTTGGAGGAGTGGTAATCCTCCATCCTATGTTTCCACACTGTTCAAAGCCCAAGCAAAACCGTATCTGAGATGGAGTTTTAATTAAAAGCTATCTAGAAAGTGATTTTAATCTCAACAAAATCAGAAAAAAAAAAAAAAAGGAAAAAATAAGCCTATGGTATCTAACTACCTGCTCTCACCCCAGTAGCTGCTGTCACCAACTAGAAAATTATTAATCACAGATTTATTCAAATTCATATTTTGAACAACATCTAAGCATGTTTGTGAAATGCACCACCAAGAAGCCATCTGTGCATTTTCAATGATAGCATTTATATTTCATAAAACCAAGCAGCTGCTTTGCTGTGATTTTTTTGAGCCTTTAAAATTGGCTTTCAAGACCCCAAAGCCGCTGAGGTTATAGAATATAAACCACAAAGCATCTATTTCTAAGTGTGCCTGGAAGGGTGATGATGAGAAAAACTCACAAGATGCAGAGAGAAATTCTTAGTGCTTTACAATCTCGATTAGAATGAAAAGTAATTGTCAGGATTATTTCGACCCTCCAGCCTAATTGCCCAAATTCTCTTCTTTTAGTTGAAAGAGTTTGAGACTAAAGGTGGGAATGCAAACCTGAACTCCTGATAAGGAAAACAGTCAGACAATACGTTAAAAGTAATTATTGTGTCTAATTCCATCAGAGTGAAAAGCTTAAGCTAATGCTGAGCCTGTATAATATGGGTAAATAATTGGTAGAAGGAGCACTTTATCAGCAGAGTGATGCTTTTCTAAGCACAGATGAGTTACATTTACTGGAGAGCAGCTAATATTTATGTTGGAGGCACAAAGTGAGTGAGTCACTGTTCTTTATCTGAGAATTTGTTCACTGCTTCTGCCTGAACCAAAATAGTTGTGTTGTTTGAAATGGTAACACTTACCTCAGAACAGGCAAGTATAACATACACTAAATTAAAGACTATATTCAGTGATTAGCTACTTTTACCTAAATATGATGTGTTCCCCTTTGTTATAGGAAAGAAACTCTCCAACATCTTTGCTGTTGCTGCTTCACGGGACACCATAGAGATGCAGCTTTTTAGAGATTAGATATAGGTAGGAAGATTAGGAGGAATAAAGAGGAATTGTATCTTCTGGTAAAATCATAAAGCCACAGAATAACTTCAGCTGGAAGAGAGCTGGAACACATTTAGCCTAAACTCTTGCTCAAAGCAGGATCAGCCCTGAATTCTGAACAGGTGGCTCAGGGCTTTGACCAGTCAGAGCTTGAAAGCCTCCAAGGATGGAGTCACTGTGATCCCTCTGCGCAGCCTCTTGCAGAGTTTTTGTCCACCTTTACAGGGTAAATGATCCTGCCCTAACCATATTGGCCATCTCCCCTAAACTTTCTCCAGCTCACTGATGCCTGGCAGTCCACAGTTTGGGTGCAGTACTCTAGACAGGGTCTAAAGAACGGTATTTCTAATAACTTTCTTCATCAAATGGTCAAAAATGTCCTCTGGCTACTGATTCTACAGCAAAAGTTGCATTTACTTGAACGAGGGAAAATTTCACTCTGGCCTTTTATAATTTTGTGCCTAATCCTAGCTGGATTAGACTGTGCCAGGTGTGTGTGGAGATTATGCCCTTCCCAAAAAAAGGCTGAGGCAGAGCCAGCACAGCTGAAAATAGAGAAGCAAGTTGGAGCTCCCCAGGGCACAGCTCAGGGAACTTTGTCACTGGTTCCAGCACTCTCACTGCAATCACAATTTGGCAAGGTGTATGACTAACCCTGAAGTGAGAGAATGCTCAGCTGAAATCTTTTAGAAGTACTTTGTCATTTCCTTAGTCTCACACAATGCCTAGAATGGGAGCAATACCCAGGGGCTGTACAATAACACTTAAACAATCAGGTTTATTATCTGCTTGTCTTAATTAAATGCCGCTATTTTTTCCCCAGAGGAAGAAGGTTTTTTTACATTAAACAGTTCAGTTTGAAGTAAATGGGCCTCTAAAAGATATATTGTTTACTCTGATTTGATTTACTCTGCACAGAAGATTCCTGTTCATGACTACTAATGTGACTTAGCCCAATCAGATACGTTTCATTTGTGTCCTACTTCAAATCTTTAGTTTCTCCCATATGTCAAAAATGTTGGGGCTGCTGAATTATAAAGCCTTGTTGCTATGGCAATTAGTTCCATTACCTAGGTGACAGTGCTGGCATAATGTCACCACTAAAGCGACATAAATCCTGAAATATTTTTAGTGTCTGTTGCAGATGAACCACAGAAAAACAACCACTTCTCAATGAGCCAAAATACCCACAGGTGATGGGAAGGAAGGTGAAGCTTGACCACTGTCAAGATAAGTGCAAGCAGACAGCAGACTGGACAAGTGGACCTCCTACATGCAGTAACACTGCGAGAGAATGACAAGTAATAACAAAGAAAATCCCATCGAGAATAATAATAATAACAAGCAAAAAAAGATAAAGAGAAAAAAAAAAAATTTCCTTGTTTGGGCAACTGCTGAATGAACTATGCCTCTCTACTCCCAGCACATTGCCCTCTCTGAATTCTCTGGGATACTATGAAGGCATTTACTGTAGCTGCATGAATTTGCATATTTTCAGCCTTTATATGATTTATTATATGATACTTAGTCACACTTTGAAATCTCATTCTGGGTTAAAGTCTCATTTGTTGGGAACTGTACAGATAAAAGCAGTGCTCGATAGCCTCTGCCTTCCCAGAGCTGACAGGCTTGCAGAAGGGTTCAGGTGATGGTGAGGCAAAAAGCAGCTACTGCCATTTTCCTGGTTATCTACAATTCATGAAAGCTTTTATCTTCTAGCCTCTAGCCACACCAATTCATACAGCCCACAGTACAAGTGAAGCCCACAGGTAGCAAATTTGGCAGTGATTAAAAGGACAATGATGGTAGCATCTGTTATGTTTTGGGTTTTTCTCCTCCCTCAGCTTTGCCTCAGGTTTCTGGGGCATGCTGAAGTGTGCTGGTATTGGCTGCACAGTCAGCATCCAATTGCACCTGCTTCCACCTGGGAATCTGCAGAAAACGTGACAGGATTTTTCTCCTAGCTCTTTCTCAGATTAAAAGTCCATGTTTTGGAAACCTGCCAGGAAATCAGTAGTTAGGGGAACACCCATAGCCACGTTAAAACAGATGAAGGATTTAATCAATTTTTAAGTATTCAGACAGAACAACAAAAATGTTATTTTCACTATCATGTACACAAGGTTCTTCTTCTTCCCCCTGCCAAGACAGTGTGTGAGGAACTAAATACACCTGAGCAAAGAATACACATCAAATAACAACGAGAAGAACTCTCTTTGCTTTTGCTGATGAAGAGCTGCTCCCAAAACGAATAAATTTTTAGTTTATTTATTATTTAGAATTATGAGGCTATGCTTAGAGCAAGTAGTCCTTGATCCATAAATCATTGGCACACCATTAATTATCAACACTCTCTGCTTGCTGACTTGGTTAGTCATATAAATCACATGGCACCCTGAGCAGGCAAATGATAGTTGCTAAACATTGCATTTGTTCCTTTTGTGCCACTTTCCCCACTTGCTCCTCCTCTGGACTTTGTCAGAAACACTTCATCCCTCTTGCACACCAGCAGCCTCTCTTTGTTTATCCTTTCTCTCCAAGTATTCCTTGGTACAAATCACATTTGCAGCAAACTTCTGAACTTGCCTAGTTCAGGATGTAACTCATGGTCTCCATGCTCTCTCTGCCTGAGCAGCTGCCATTAGGAAGCTGAAAAAACCCACAGCAATAATGCCATTGTGGAAAGGAAAAAAAAAAATAGGAAAGAGCTTCTCTGATGAAGATGCAGACTGACTTCACAGCTGTAGGGGCTGTACTGCCTGTACTCCAAACTGCCAACAAACCACCAGAAGAGTCCCACATGTGGGCATGCTTCTGACATGGTCAAAGGTCACATCAGTAATTTCTCTCTCACAGGGATTAATATTTCATATTGCTCCTCTGCTGGGAGATTCAAGTAAATTAACACTGATGATGTGCCCTTTACTTGCTGGTCTGTGGACTCCATTAGGGCTGGACAAGAACACTGTTTACTACAGAAGCCACAGCAAACATCTCTTTTACAAATCTGCCCATGCATTATTTCTTGCATCTGGACCCACAGTGACACTCTGCTCTCTGAACATTCATTTCCCTCGTATCTTTTTTTTTTCCCCTCCTGACAACGAACACAGATGACAGCACCAGAAACCCACAAGGCTGTGGATCCAGGTCTGCAGTTTTGCAGCACAGTTCGAGAGGTCACACACAAGGCCAACCCTCCACATATATTGGGAGATTATAGAGTTTTGGCTTTCTATGAACTACAGAGGAATAAAACAGGGATTGTCATTTGAAGACAAGAAAAGGGGAATATTAAAGCCCATTTATGAACAGTCACAATACCCAGCTGGAGCTTAGCAAATGTAATACAAGTTTGCTTCATCTACCTGCTCAGTTGACAATTTTCTTACAGACACCCTCCAAATGTCCTACTGCATTTTGTGCACATTACTGTTTAAAGAGGAAGTGGCAGAGCTCTTATTCTTGTGCTCCAAGATACGTGCACCATATCTTTCAGTTCATTCTGTGTAAAATCCCTGTTTTGGATTTCTGACAGCCTTCACGAGATTGCATACTGGCAGACAGAGCCAAATGCCCAAGCTGGAGTTTTATACAACACATAGAGAAGGGCTTTGGCTTCCTTATCAATATCTTTCTTTTGTTCCAAGGAAGCATCTTTGGCCTGGGTGCTTTATTATGACACTCACTTCCAAGAGTGCACTCCTGAGACAAACATTGCATGACTGCATATATGGCAAATAAAATGAATGTCTCGGCAGGTGATAACAAAAAAACAAAACAAAAAAAAACAACCAACAACCCAAACCTTTTGCACTTCACAGGAAAGGACACAGAAAAATCCAGTAGGAACTACTCAGCCAAGAATAAGTGATGAGGTGCTTCCAAGACACCCCAGATTACAACCTTTGTCCCTATTCCAGTGCTTGGTCCCAAGAGAGCTGAGCAGCCTTCTCTGCCAGCATCTCCAGACAAACAAGTGCATGTGTGCTCTCTGAGTCAGAAGCTTACAGATGAAAATGCTCACACTACACCTAAGGATCATTTAACAAATGAATAACACTCAGCTACCTAAGGTGGAACCCACAGGAGCATGTTATGTCGTGCAGCAGTTTACTTTATGAGCTGAAAATTACAACTGATAATACTGTCTAGCTCCTGTCATGAGGAAGACATTGAAATTGCTGACCTTCCACAGAAGATAATCTCAATTCATTCAAAACAGTAACATGCCATAAAAAACAGCGTGCACCAGTGGTGCCTGTGTTACAGAAATAAGTCTAACCAGTTCTATACCCTGTAATTTATACATAATAGCCATAATACACCATCTATACAAAAATTCAGCTCGAATAAGCGAAAATGGGAGCGAAGATATTGTCCTGTAGTGGGGTAAAGACATTTCTCAATACAAAGTCTTAAAAACATTACTCACTTGCTTTCAGCAATATTAAGATGAGGCAATCTTTTAGCTTATCCTTAGAGACATTGTAATTTGAGCTCAGCAGTTATCAGATTAGCACAGGCACCAGCTCTCAGAAGCTATGGGCTCTAATCTTATAGGCTTGCTTTATTTATTTTAAACTTGTGTTAACGTTGGTAAGGGAGATCCTGGGAAATGTGGTGGTACAAATTTCTTATGGGTTATTCCAGATGTTCAAAGATGCCCAATTAACAAATTCCTACTTCCTTCAATGAGAGTCTCAAAAACTGGAACAGTGCAAACAGTATGTCATCTAGGATCAGTGGAGAGAAAATTTAAAACGTTTGCAATACCAACAGAAACATCTTTAAACCCACACTTCATATCAGTAATCAGTATCACTGCCATCTGTATCAGCGTTCAAGGTTCTTCAGAAAACTGCAGCTTGGGCTATTAAGGACATGCACACACAAACAGAAGCCCATTACCCTAAAAAGAACATTCCTGCCAAGACCACTTACATTTTCAGCTATTTCTATTTTATTTCTTACTTAGTTGAGAAAAATGATTTTTTTTTACTTAGTAGTCCTACAGGTCATTTATGACAATCAGCTAGAAACACACAGATGTCTTATTTAGGGTAGAAACTAAATCTCACAAAAATCCCATTTTCAACTGGAAGGTTAGGATTAAATATTTCTGTTGATAATTACCCAATTCACAGTAAGTGGTCAGCTCTGCACTGACCATAATTTTGGTCTGTGCAAGCTGCTTTGCTAAGGACTGAGCTCCACTGTCAGTGCTGGTAGGTGTTCCATACATCCAGAGTTTAACTTAGAGGTGCTTGTCCCAGAGGGGACCCAGAGGCCCTGGTTTTTTTTGGAGACCACGTATTTTTGAGGTTTTGTTTACAAAAAGAGATTGCTTCAGCAGGGCAGAAAAAACCCAGAATGGGATATAACAGGAAAAATCCTCTTTTCCCTTCTCCTCCCTACGTTGCTGCCCAGCAATGTGCTTGTAGAAGAAGGGCTACTTTTAAAGGGAAGGAAAGGGCTTCTTTGTCTGCTTGTTTAAGGAAAAAAAAATAACAGCCATCTCTCCCTCCCTCTGTTTCTTCCTCTCTTTTTTCATTTATAGCCCTCCTGCATGGTACAAATTGTATATTTGCTTGTGCTTCCCCACTGCCCCACTGTCGCACCAATTTTAAAGGGATGAAAAGAAGAGACTTTTTTTTCTATTCTAGCCATAATCTTCCACAAATCTCAATTCTTCCTGCTACAAAGATCTGCCTTGGTTTCCAAGCACTTCACTCAATATCATCTGTGTACATCCAAGGACAAGAATGTTTTTATTCAGAAGTGGCCTTGTATAGCTCTCAAGTTGCTGAGAGAGCTTGGCTACACAGGAGATTAGTTTTCTTGCTGAGGAATATCTTATTGGGACAGTCATATCATTCTTATCTTTTTACAAAGTAGACAAGCAAGAGGCAATGTATAGATTACCAACTATGCTTAAAGACAATGAAATGTTCAATGCATTAATAGGTATCTCTAGAAGTGCTCTCACTGATCCTCTCATCTATACCACCTGCAAGGGGTTTTAATAACCTAACACCCAACCTCAGCTACAGACGATTTTTTAAAAAATATTTCTGGCAACAATCTGCCTCACTCACACTGACATCTTTTCACAGTACAAGCTGCCTAAGTGATTTGAAGCACAGCCACTAAATTTTCATGAAACTCTATCCAAGAACACCAGGACTGGCAGAGACACAACAGGAACTCAAGGCCATGCTTGTTTTGGAGTGGTTCTCCAGGTTCTGGATGCAGCTCTGGGCTTTCTGCACATGCACAACTCGTGCATGGAAATATTTGACTTTCTTCTGGGAAAAAGGCAACCATTCTGCTGGTGTTACAGAACAAAAAGTGGAGGCCTGACCAACATTTGAGTTTGATCTTAAAAGAGGAGTAACACTTGGGTTTACTCACCAGTGTCCAGGAAGGCTGTTCTGCTGTGCAGCTGGAGGATCCCATCTCACAGAAAAGCTTAAATCTGTGGAAGGAAACAGAGCAGAAAGAAGATAGTGATGAGTGGAAAATAAACAGCATGAAGGCCAACAAAACAAGACAAATGTCATCTGAAAAGACAAGTCTATTATTTTAGTGTCATGTTCATCCTCACTTTGAGGAGTGGAAAATTAGTGGCCAGAGCTTGTGCCTTAATAAAATCAGAATATTGGTGGCACTCCAAGTACAAATGTTTTAGCTCCCTCTTTTTTTTTTGCTCAGTGCAAATATTTTCAATGGACAGTTTTGAGCACTTGTTTTTCTATATTCTGCCAGTCTGGGGTACTTAAAGTACAAAAGAAGAAAAAAAAAAACAAACAAAAACGGTGTGATTGAGAAGGTCTGGGTAGGTTTTGCTGGAATAACTGAGCCTTGCTCATCAACTGGTGCTCAAACATCTGAGAATTTGATGGCTTATCAATACATTAAATATACCTTGACAGCAGTTCTCTTGTTACAGTATGGATACATAACATTTGTTCCTTCTACAGAAACACCCTGCTTAAGTTGTCTGACTGATCTTTAAGCACTTAAAAAAAAAGGTCCACTAATGCAATTTCACTGTCATTGTTTTCAGAGCTATTGAACTGTAAACCCTGCCTGTGAGGCAACTGATGTGCGAACACCTCATCTGGAAACCCATTTTTAAGGAAAATATTTCAGGAGGTAAATTTAGTTAAAATATATGTAATTAGAACACGAAAGGGCAACTTATTTCATGGAGAACATGAGATGCCTGATACAAGACTGGTATATGGTAAACTCAATTTCTTTTTCTGTATTTGATCTTTACAGATGTAAAAACTATACAGACATGTTGACAATATTGTATATACTTCATGAGAAAATTGAATTTCTCCTTAAATTATACTGTGAATTACTCAGCTCCCTCTGCATGAGATAAAAAAAAAGAAAGCCAATCCCTGAATACCAAGGTTTTTTGCATAATTGTGAAGTCCACAAGAATTACTGTTACATTTATATAACTTGGATCCACTGTGATTTTTGAATGTAATTGAAATAATTCCTTTTTCACTTGCAATATCAATACTTTGCTGTTCTGCACAAGAAGTTATGAATTATCACAAAGTTCTGAGATCCACTCAGTACACATTTTCAGCAACATAAAGTGCTTTTCCTTGTCATTTATTTTTATTTCAGTTAGTCTATAAAATTCAATATGCTTGATATTAAAGAGGAAGATGGATAAAACAGTTGATTCACCACATTTGCCACTGGCATAGTGGAAATTACAGAAAAAACTTTACCTCAGCATTCTTTGATATATATATATTTGTTGATCATCAGTATTCAATTATTTAAAAGAGAATTTGTGAATTGTAAGATAGTAGTAGTGACACGGATGACAAAATAATAATAAAAAAAGGCTTCAGAGAGCATAAAATTAAAAGAGAAAAAGAGAACATAGTCTGAGCTAACAGCTGGAAAAAATCCTGCACATGGCACATCTGGATTAGTCAGTGACACAACTTGCTTTTGATCACTTGGGTATCTAAATATTTGACAGCATTCAGTCTTGAGTAAATATTCTAGAATTTACACATGCATTCAATAGGAAAGAAAACATCCTAAGAAAGGGATCATTCAGGACATTGTCAATATAAACAGAGACAGCACTGAGCTGGTCATCAGCCACAAAGTCTTTACCAGTCAGTGTGAAAGCAGAGAGATTTGTCTCATTGCCCCCGAACCGTGTCTGCAGTGATGTACTGATAACCTCCAGCTGCACCTTGGCTCAGGCACAGTGTGCTCTCCAAAGCACTCCTCAATTTCCCTAAGCTGGCCAAATAACACACGAGGAGCACAATAAAACCAGCCTGGAATGCCCCTGCTTCCCAGACAGACTCAATTTATCTCGTTTGCCAGATTTTCTTCTTCCTAAATCCCCGTTCCCCCTTGCCGAATGCCGGTGAATTTCCTACAAACTCTCTACTTTTCATAAATTAAGCAAGTTGTCATGGGATATGTTATCATCCCTATTCACAGAAAGCAGAGGGTTGTAGAAACTCTAGGAAGGATATACAAACTAGTTACATTCAGAAAAGAATAAGGAAAAGACTATGACAATATACTCAGGGGAATTCCTTCACTGGATGCTGGTTCATTTTGTGTCCAGGAGCTCCAGGAAAGTGCCCAGTTTCCCTGTGACTGTCCAAATTCTATAATACCAAGAGGAGGAAGATTTAATTTCTGCAATCTTAATTTCTTATGAAAAAATGCAGAAATGTTTAAAATAGGGCCATAATCCTGTTTTTTTCTCTCACATTTCTTTTTAGCATAAATGCTTCCTAAAGCAGAATAATAAAATAATGAAAAGAAGAAAATAATGAAGAATGGTTGTCTTCTTTGGGATTTTAAGAGATGTACTTAGAGATGAAAAGGGTTTTTGACGTTCTTTTTAGGGGATGGGGTGGTCTTGGTGTTTTTTACTGTGTTAGTTTTAAACATCCCAAGAAACTGTAGAAGAAGTTATGAGTTTAAAAACCCAAACAACAAAAAATAACTAGTCAGAATTATCAAATCAGGTTGTAAATGTTAATTTAAGACAGATTATAATACGGTCAAATTGCTGTTAAAAATTTGGAATGACCAGATAAAATGCATCACTCTTCTGTCAGAATTCACCTTTTTTTCCCCCCCTTTACTACTCCAGCTGCAGGCTGTCCAGCAGGGTTTGAGACATAATTTTCCTTAAATAATTGTTCTTTCTCCCACTCATGCTGCTCCTCAGGTCTTGCTTTGCTGTGTGAAACATGGAAAGCATTTCTACTCTCCTACTAAAGAGCTCTCCATTCCCACAAGCCCTTCTTATCTTTTCCATTATGAATGCGTGAGCGTTTTTAACGAACGCTCCTAACAAGCTTCCAACACTGCAGGTTGGAAAAGCTTCTCCTGCCACATCTCCCAGTCACATTTGTCATTTCTGCACTCGTTCAGTGTTATTAGTGCATGACAATCCCGTGGCCACCCAAAGGACTCGTAACTGATGCACCTGAGCTGTGTTCCAAGCACCTCAGACACACATTTAACTTGATCACTGAATATGCTGCAGCAAGGTATCACTGCCTGATGACTGGCAGCAGAACAATACCCAGCACAAGCAGCTTCCAAGTGAAGTTACTAATTAGTGCAGATGTTGTGAAGGTAAGAAGCCATCAGAACTTGGCAGGAGTAACTTTGTCATTAAGTGATTCAATCTCTGAGTGACAAAATGATTTGTAGGTGACTGTGCTGCGTTCTCTGCCTTTCCTCCTCACACTCCAACGCTATGAACAGGAGTGTAATTTGGGATGTTTTCCCTCTCAGCTGTGTTTCTTTCTGGTCGCCTGTCATCCTCCAGCAAGGATGGGAGTAAGAGGTTTGGATGTCACCTCTGTTCAAACATTGTGAAATGCAGCAGAAATGGAACTCTTGATGACAGAGATAGAGCATAGAGCAAGGAGATGTGAAAACACAGCTCAGCTGGAAGTCTGGAGGTATCTTGAGGAGACAAGTCTTCAAGAATGGAGCAGAACTTTACTCTAAACTCATGCTCTTAATAAAGCCCAGTGACATGGTATAAGGCATTTTCAAGGCCTAATCTTTCAGTCTGGCTTGGTTGGGGGGTGCAAGTACACTGTCACTGTGGCAAAAGCAGAATGTACAGAAGACAACAGAGCAGCCAGAGATCAGTGCCACAAAACTTTCTGAATGAGAACCTCACCCTGAACCAGGTGGAAATATTTCAGAAAAATGTGGAGGCAAGCACAGGAAAATCTTCTCCAAATGGTGTCTTCTCCTGCCTGGAATTCAAGGATCTCCTATTCACACAGACACAAGCCACTGCTCCTGCCTCAGAATGAGCTGCAAATATCTCTAAGACAGCCACCATCCCTTTTGATGTGAGCATCGTGCTTGTCATTAAACTCTGCTGCCAAAACTTCTGGGCAGACTGATGAGCACAGCTACACTGGCACTGTGCACACAATGACACGAGACAGAGCATCTCGTGTGCAGCAGAGGAAATGCTACAGTTCTGAGCAACAGGTTATCCAGGACAATGACAAGCCAAAGGACAGAGTTATGAACAACTTGTACCATGACTGAAAGGGACAAATAAAGTGCTGGTGATAGCAATATTCCAAAAGTACTATTTAAAAAAAAACAATTTTTCCCCAGTGTGAAATTAAAGGGACACACCAGGCAATATTCTGCTCATACAATTATGCAATATGCATAGTGAGGGATGCTTACATCCACAGCACCCCTCCTAGGGCCAGTTTCCACCAACACATTGCACAACTTCACTGCCGCCACACTCTCGTTAACCCCAAATGGCCATTTCTGCTCTCTTGGTGGCTATGATTAATTAGCCTGCTCTGAAAAGCAAGCTGCTCTGTGCCAGAAAACTCTGAAGTTGTGCATTAAACACACAGGGACACAACTAGGCCTCCAATCTTCAGCTGGATCAGGATTTCTCAAAGGCTCTGACAGCTATTTTGCCATACCCATGTGACGATGTGAGTCCATGCGCCTGCACAGACCCAGCTGCTGCCACTACACAACTGATTTTTTTGTTTCCTTCTCTAAAGGAAAAGGGCTTCCACCATTATGTAGTTGGCTCATCCAATAAACATAGGCATCAACATCAGAAGCCTGATTTTCAGATGTGTTAAAAACATACAGCTCTCAGAGTTACTATACAGAAAAGGCAGACTTCTTTCTTGGTGCCTAGCACCTAAGTATTTAAATACGGATATTTTTTGATTAATTACCTGTCAAAACCCCTTGGATTAGCAATATTATGCATCCAGCTACATTGTAAGAAATCTCTTTCATATCTTTTAAATGCAGATCTAGGCTCAGGTGCATATGTGGATCCCTAAAAAGCCATTTCTGTATCAAATGATTCATTTTCTGAGTATGATAAGGTACAATAAAAGCAGTCACCAATAAACCACTCCCCCTCACAATTTGCCTTGTGTAATTGCTACATTTTAAGAGCTTTGCACATGAAAAGCTACTGGTAACATTTTTCCACCCCAGGTGCAGCCTCTGTTCCTCTGCAGGTGCATGTAAAGATTAGCAAAGCATTGCTTGTTTTAGGTTTGCTTGGATTCAAATACCACAGAGGAACCTGTCTTCCTGTTCTAATTGATGGTGTGGGACTTTAGACAGAGGAAGAACAAAACTCTCTGTGGTCTGTGTATAGCAGGCACCAAAAAAAAAAAATTGGCAACAAGCTTAACTGGAGGCTAAAGGTAAACCACAAATGAGTGGGAAACCCAGCGTTGCCCATAACAGTTATTTTTGTCGCTATCAGGATTTTTGCCACGAACGTAATCTCTTACAAATAAAGCAATTTACCAGCAACGCATCAAAAAGGCATGATCAGAAAAATCAGCCAGAAAAGGCATGATCACAAAAATCAGCCAGCCAGACTACTTCAGCTAGAGCAGTGCATGCATCGCTGCCCCTCTTAAAGGCTCAGATTTATGAGGCAGAAGCATTGCTCCAGGTGGTTTGCAAGAATAGGTACAGGAGGCGGAGATTCCGGAGAGGAGGGTGGTGTGTTGTGGTTAAAGGTTATAAAGCTGCATTTACACTGTGCTCCTCAATAGCTGTAAAATTAACTTAGATATTTCAAGAAAGGACAAGCACAAAACTGTCAGCACTGCAGAGACAAGGGGGGGAAAAAAACCTTTTTTTCTTTCCTTCAGTAAAATTTCTGTCAAAATGGAAAACGGGATTTATGTAGAGGTATCAGAAACAAAGTTAAAGTTTCATCTGCAGAGAGTTCAATTTAGAAGCAGACTGTGAGAGAGGGGGAGAGGACAAGGCGTAGGAAATTTAACATGCTTCCCAGGCACATGCTGTGACAGTATGATTCTCACCTCCTAAAGCCCGTGAATCAAAGGTATTGAAGATTCAAGCATTTTTCTCCTGGCAGTGGGTGGCCTCATCCCAAAATCCAGCTGCCTTTCTGTATGAGACAGCTGAAATCATCTTCACATAGATGCTAGGTTTATGTTATTATGCAGATCATGTCAAACATATGAGTTTTCTCACAGTATAATTGCCTCCTTCTCCAAGCTAAGCACATGTCCCATCACATTCAATCCAAATAGGTCTTCAGGCATATCAAAAAATAAATTAACCAAGCTATTAGGTGATTATAAACAGCCATTTTCTCTTTCTTTTCGCTCTTCCTCACTGACTTTCATCTACTTCAGATTTTTTCATTGCTGATCTGGAGCTCAGCTCTTTTCAGAAGCAGAAGTGGAGTGCTAAGCTGAGAAGATCCCACAAGTACCTACTTGATTATTTGACAGTCAGGGCCATAGAGTGACCACACAAGCTGCCAATGTGGCTGGGAGCAGCAGTCCACGCAGTCAGACACCTTATCCTCAACACTGACCAAAACACGCCCCTTTAGGCAAAAAATCCTCACAGGCAGTTACAAAAGAGCATAAAGTCTCATAAAAACCTCTCCATTTGAGCCAAGGGGTCCCATGATAAAAGATTTCTATCCCTTCCTCGATGCTCACAGAATCACAGAACTGCAGTGTATGATCCTAAAGTCCCCTCATTTTCTGCTCATCTTCTTCAGTGAAGAGTCCCAATTGTACATACAAGAGGCTTTCCACAACACTAAATATTCTACCTTTTTCCCTTGGAAGACCCTCAATTTCTGCTGCAACACTTCATCACTGGCCTTTTTTCCCAGCCCAGATGTGAGCACCAGCTGTGACTTTACCACTCAAGATCTTGTCATTTCCATCAAAAGGAGAGTTTTTACACCAAAACCCCACTGCACCAGGATTTGGTTTTTCAAGTAATTTTTTTAATCATTCACTTAATAGCACAAAAGAACCAGTGCACTGTCTCCCAGTGCCCATATCCACCTCTCAATGCAGGAGTTCTGCAGCAATTTAGTGGAAATAGCTTATTACTTAGTGATAGCTGGTATCAACCATGCTGGCTTTTATGCCATGTTCATCTAAAATGGGTATGCATGAGCGTGGCATCTCCATCTGCAACTATATGCATGTGATTTAAAGCAGGGTATCCAAATAAGAATCTAGGGGGCTAATTGTAGATACTCACTTTCTGAAATGGCAGCATTTAAAAGCTGCCACTCCATTTTGTAGTTAGCACTAGGCTTTTCACCAACTCTCTAAGTGCATTATTCATTCAAAGATCTTCATCTTTGAATGAGCCCAGCACCTAAATATCCTGATTTAGACACCAAGGTATGTGTGAGTAGTATATTCGTTTGGGCATCTAGTCCTTGGAAAGAGAGCTGGAAGCCATGAGAGTTTCATTTAAATGCTGAATAGGATCTGAGCTCTTCTGAAAATCAGATACTTAGAGGTAAAATCTATATGCATTCAGGTCAGTAAGAATTATCATCTCTGTTGGATAGGATACATTTGTTTTACTAGATAAAGCAGCAATCATTTAGCTGTTTTTCTCACAGCAAGAAATCCCATGTTTCATGAATTTATGAGAGTGTGGCCAGATCCTGTATGCTTTGTCTTCCCTCTGTATTTGCTATATGAAGGAAACAGGTAAGGTTTGCAATGGAACAGAGAACTAGCTGAAAAGCTGCTGTCAAGATTGCAGACTCGAAATAAAACACGTATTCTGAAAGGCTCTATTAATTCAGCAAGAATAAGTGAAGTCTGAAGACTAAAAATATCAGCCTAAGGAAGACCCTATATAAAATCTGTGCTATTCTGCTAAACAGTTCCTACTCCACTGATGCTATTAGGGTGGTACTTTAGGCGTTGCTACGAAGATCTGAAGTGTGTTGAGCAGTTTCCTTAGTTAGGGAAACTTATTTGACATCTGTGAATGTGCCATTTATATATTGCATACGTAGCAAGAAAATACTGATTTATTGGTGTAGCTGGTTCCTGAGCAGAATAGCTTTATATATTCGACTCCAATTTATCTACTACCTTTTGGGAAGGTTAAGAGGGCAGAGCTTGTGCAATTGAAGAAAAGTAGTATTTGCTCCTTACTGGTTTTGGAAAAAAACTTCAATTTTTTTACAATCTCTGCAAATAAAGAGAATTCCCAGTTTAAAATGTCTCGTCACACAATTTCTAGCAAAATAGCTTTAATTGTACCAAACATGAGGTTGACCATGCTCTACACCCATGTATAGTACCTGCCAGTCTCATCCTTGCCAAGATCCTGTCTATCCTATTAGGTAAGACAGTTCTACTTTAGGCTGGTGTATAATCCTTGAGGAACAAAGCTGCCAAGGCTCACCATTTTCTGGAGTTTCATATGCTATTTACTGTTTCCTCTCAAGGCCACAAGCCTGAGAATATTATACACCCACCCACACGTACAAACACATCTTTCCTTTTAATTGCATTCCCAGCTCTGGGGATTACGGATCATCCTGGAACTGCAAACTCTGTTCGTCCCAAAATACCGAGAGCAACCCAAGGCGCGTGCAATCTTTGGATCTTTTCTGCCTGAGATTTCTGGGGCAGGGGGTGATGGGGGAGACTTCTGATTTGGGAATGTTCCTGGTAGGTTTACCCCATTGCAGCTTATGACTCACTTGCTGCAACCCATCGGCCAGGATGCATCCTTCTCCTGGCACAGCAGCAGCTCCAGTGCAGCACATGGAGAGGCTGCAAGGAGCATCCAGGCTTTTGTCACCTGAGGATTGTGTGGCTAGGAAAGGAAAACGCATCACAGAGGCTGCAAAATTAACCTGGAAGTAGTGTGCACACAGCAAGGGTGAGGAAGATCCAGGAGCTGCCTAGGAGGGACCGAGCCCTTGCAAAGATGGATCATGGGAAGCCTTTCTGGAGGGTGAAGACTGAAACATCAACGCTGTTTCCTTAACACATTCACAGGCAGCATCACCTAGGGGGAATTGAGAGCTCCAAAGCTGGAAACACAACCCACTAAAACCATTTGTGATGATGGGCCAGCTGCAGTGGAAATGTCATTACAGCTGATGTCTTGGCTTGTGTCAACTGCCATTTATGTCCTAGCACAGTAAAATTGGCCTTTATTTTGCATTTATTGAAAAGTGATTTAAAAGACTTACTTTCACACCTTTTTTTTCTGTCAGCAGAATATACTTTGGAGCCTTGGTTGGTTTTGTTCTTTTTGTCATTTTTTTAAAGTCAGAGCTTTAAAAGTAAGCAATTTTTATGGGAAGAAAAACGTTAACTACTTCAATAAATACAAATCATGAAAGAAGTGAAATTATTAAACTTTCTCCCCTCTTGGAAGCTAGAGATAATTTCATATCTGTGGGAGGTGCTGCCTGCCCAACTGTTTGCTTAAATATATTATTTAAAGTATTCTTAAAAATACTGTTCCCTCATAACATTGAGCATCCCCATTACCTTAACTATCAAAATGATTTACATTATGAATGCAGGGCATTCTCACTTGATTTGTGACAATAAGGAAAATGGAAAGCAGATAGAAAATCACAAATGATTGTGCAGTGTTTCTGTGATGCTGAGTATGAAAGTCCAGAAAGGCCAAGCTAATTATTTCTATACTTCTTCCATTGTGGGCCATCCTACTTAGTTTCTGTGAGAATCAAAGGTCCTACATTTCTTGATCACCCTTGAAAAATGAAAAAGTACCAGCAGCCTCACTGTACAATTATCAGCCCTCAAGTTCTAAGCTGAAGGGGAAAAAAATGCTCAAAATATAATAAAGAAGGTAGGAATACATCTGCCTTTGTAAACAAAATCACACTGATGACTAAATGGCATTCATGCTAATACTGCCAGAGGCAAAACTGTGACCTGAGAAAAAACATCAATCTCTTTGTGTTGCTCCAGCCTCATTGGAATTGCTGTATATATTAATATCCAGATTTTTCCCATACATCAGTTGCTACTACTCCTTCATATTTTCTCCCCTGCAAGGTCAAAATGTAGCTCATGGAGTCTTACTATTAAACATAAGAAAAAAAAGAAAAGAAAGATTTCTCTCCAGTCAGCTCAAAGACACCATGAAAGACAGACTGATCCACACACAGAGCAGCCTAGAAAGGAGCTTCAAACAGTAGGAGCAGGGATGCTAATGGAACCACACTGAAAGGTCAATACAGTTCTCAAATTAAATTAAAAAAAGAAAAAGAACCTGCTCTGTGCTTTCGTAGATGTCCATGTCTGTATGAGGAGCAGAGCTATAACTCAGCAGTGACACACACAAACCTCAGCAGGCTCCTGTCCCACTTGGCACATGCCAGCCTGGAGGGGTGCAGGGTACCCCAGTAATGCACGGTCTCAGGACCCTGTCTGTGCCCTCATCACTCTGGTAATGCAGGCTCCTGGTAATGGCACTGCCACCTATGAACAGCTGGAGATGGCAAAGATGCACTATGGATCACACCATGGGAGCTCTCCCAGAGCCACCACTCCCACAGGATGGTCTGGAGCAGGGCTGCAGGCTGAGCAAAGCCTGGGGTGACCACAGCTTATTCTCTTCCCCAAAAAAAAGCAGTATAAGAGCCTGCAGGAGAGCTGCAGGACTTCAGGCAGCTTTTCAAAATGCAGTTTATTGTATCCAAGGTGTGACAGCAGTCCAGGGTCCTGTGTGACAGAGTCTGTGCCTACAGCTGTCAGCTCCAGCTGCAGACATGCCTGAAGACTCTTTAATTTTGGTTACAATGCATTATACACTTTTCTTTGCTGAGCATCTTAATACATAACAACCAATCTATAACTTTACTATTACCTATAGCCTATCATAACTGCTATAATTACCATATTCATGTAACTATTCTCCAATCACTAAAAGTTAGTATGTTACAGTTTAAGCTAGAAGTTGTTTTTCAGTTTTCTTGCAGTGGAAAATTCTGAGACCGTTTTCCTACTTGCAACATCATCAGTCTTGTTTGTCTGTGGAATCTTTCTGCTTGGTAAAAGAAACATCTTTTTGTTTCTGGTCAGCTTATCCTTTGCTCTAAGTCATAAAAACTCCTTCTAACTAACATAACCTTTGCCTTCTTGGTTATCCAGTAAGAGTGGCTCAGCAATTCTTTTCTTCTATATCAAAACTTGCTTCCATCTCTATTTCTCTCTCAGATTCTACATTCAGAAATCTTTCTGCCAAGCATACATATCTGTGAAACTTTCTTGTCAAACTTTCACCCTTCCCAACAAGGCAGGACAGTCCCAGCCCTAATCTGTGCCTGGGAAACAGGCAGAAACTCCACAGAAAGGTGGAGCTTGTCATTATCAAAGCCATGCAAGTGACACCAATCTGGCTCACAGGTGTTGTGATAAGCAAGGGCTTATCTCTCATATTCCCAATACTATCTCCTTTTGAGTGTAAATTTGGCTGAGATGAAAAGTGGACTCAAAAAACCCATCAGGTCTAACAATTTCAGTCAAAGCCATCAACTAAGATTGCCTTGAAACCTTATAGAAAATAACTAAATTTAGGATTTTAACAAGGTCCAGGCAGGATGAGTTTTGATTGCTCTCAGATGTGACAGCAAAATCTGAATACTCATATCTGTTTGAAAATTTAGGCAAGAGCTATAAATCTCTCTCTCATTTGTCAGTTCAGTTATGTTCCAGTTCTGCTGCTCTACTCAAATGCTTGGCAAGATTATGCTTCTGTGTTTTATTTCCTAATCTGACCATTATGGTAACTAATTTATTTCTATGTAATTTAATTATCTTTAGCTGTTCTGCATCCTTGGTGGTCTCTACTACTCCATCTCCAGCTATTTAATTTTCACTCTTCTCCTGCATTTGAATAGTTGCTCTTTACATAGATTGCTGGCATGGAAATGTTGTTTTATTTGTAGCATCTGCTGGCAGGGCCATTATTTTATTTCAATACATCCTCTGGCCAAGGGGATAGACCACAGAACTTTGATCTTTGGTCCTCAGGGTTTGCATTCCAAAGCCATTATTTTCTTACTGATGTTAACAAGGTTGCTCTGCTCTTTCCCTCTCTTGGTTCTTGCTCCTGTTCCACCAGCAGGTACTATTTGCAAAGCAGAGAGTTTCCTTGATCCTTGCCTTTAATTCCTTTATTTCTGTTTTAAAATCCTGCCAGGCCACTGCTGGGAGATTCAAGTTGAGGAAGAACTTACTTCCCCCATTTGTGTTGTGACTGATCTTAGCATGAGTTTCACAGCTGAGCTCTGTGGAATGCAGATTTCACCTCTACCTACAATATAAATTTTTTCCACCTTCAAAGTCCTCACAGAGGCTCAGCAGGAGCTTTGGCTTCTCTCAGGGCAGCCTTTCCTCAGAGCTGCCTCCAGCTCCTGGGTGCTCCCCTGCCATGTACATCCCTCTTCCCACTGCATAGCAACTGCAGGATACAGGCATCATTTCTCTTGTTTAGCATTCTCCCTGTATCACCTTTCTTACAGCTGTTCTGCCACAGAAGTATTTGTAAAAGTACAATAACCTAAAATGTGGCATTTGGATAACAGAGGCATTTTGCACTAACTTGTCTTCAATTTAGCCATGTGTATTTGTGTCTCAGAGGAAAGCAACATTCCTCACACCTTGCTTTTCAACATTTTTCTAAATTAATAAGTCTCAAAGTAGAATAGCAGCAGATAAATTTACTTATTAGACAACAGCTGCCAAAATTTGCCACTAACAGGTGTATGCAGGACATATTTCTTCACAGCAAAGAAGAAATTCAATCTCCAAATGACTTCATTTGGCACTAAGACAGAAGTTCTTTATTCTAAATATATATGAACAAGGTTTCCACACAAGTTTTACCTTTCTGGTGTATATATATAAAAAAAAATCTTGTTTAATGGGCTGTTCTAAGGGCAGACAACAATTGCCAGATGATACCTAAAATAATACAAAACATATTCCAGCTATCTGCAGATCTTTCTGAAAGCCTGTACACCTCTTCCCACTTTTTTTACCCAGTTTTCCTTCTTGGCTGGTTTCATCCTAATAGACCATGCAGCATCTCTCACCTGTTTTGTTTCAAAACTAGTCACTGCCCACTCCCTGAAGTGGGAACTCAGGTGCTACTCCCAGTTTGAAGATATTTCAAGGGTGAGAGAAACCTGAATATGTAGTGAGATGACAGGACACAAGTTGGGTCTGGCCAGACCATCTAGCAGCATGAAAGAATATTGTCAGCTGTCCTGGCTTGCTCTGAATTTCTTTTTAGTTTTTTTTTTTTTTTGTTTTTTTTTTTTTTTTTTTTTAAA